>VDFB02217994.1:0-14291 GCA_007258455.2 Sequoia sempervirens
TTTACTTGCATTAATTACCCTCTTTTAAAGCATACTGTGTTTGCAAAACGATGGAGTCTTAATCACGTGAGAATGTACAATATCTTGAATGCCATCTTTAAACAAGTGATAATGATTCTTTTCCCTTTAGAAAATTGCTTTTCTGTCATATAAATAAGGGCTTCCAAGCACTATTCCACAGATATCCAGTGGAACCACATCAAACTGTACTTCATCCACAAACTTACTAGTGATTGTGAATCTTAAGTTGCATTGTCTTGTTACTTACAACTTATCATTTTCACAAATCCAGCCTAGTGGATAAGGTTTTTTAAGTTGTGTAGTTTTTAATCCCAAGTTCCTTACAATACTTTCTGAAATTAAATTAACCTGAGATCCACTATCTATGAGTGCATCAATTTTACTGTTCTTAGCAACAACCCTTAAATGAAATAGCTCATTCCTTTTCACATCTTCGGAGAAATCATTAACTTTAGAAGAAGCACAACTAGCAACAGAAACACCAGAAATAGGAGCTTTACCTTTTAGACCCATAGCTGTTATCTTAGTCTCATCATCTGAATCTGAACCAAGATCCATAACAACATTCATGGTTTTCTCCTTACCTTTCTGTTTCTGATTACGTCTTTGAGCCCACTTAGGCCTCAATTCGGGATGTAACTTCCAGCAGTGATTTTCATCATGACCTTCCTTGTCACAATGAGTGCAAGAAAGTTTCTCATCCTTCTTAACTGTAGCTGCCTTCTTTCCTTTCCCTGTCTCTGCATTCTTAGAAGATTTCTTTACATCATTATCAAACTTGTCAATGAAAGATCCTTTACCCCTTGACTCTAAGTGTGTAGCTTGAACAGACACTTCATCCAAATTACAAGGGTTCAAAACCAAAATGGAATGCCTAAGATAGGAATGCAAACCTCCTATGTACTTCAACAACGTGTCCTGAGTGTACAAAGGAACATTCAAAACAATAGCCCTTTTCCTGAATTCATGGGTGTACTCTTGGGCGGTTGACCTTTCCCTTGCCCTAAACATTTGCCAATCCATCATTAAGCTAGCATATGTCTAGGGGATAAAAGCTGCTTCTTAAGAGCATTAATAAGCTTCGCCCAAGTTAAAGCCCGACTCTACCATGTTGCCAAACTTCTGCCTTAGACTTACTCTCCCACCAGGTTAAGGCTGTACCTCCTAAACGAAGAGTAGCTAATTGGATCCTATCAACATCATCTAATAGGTTTTGGACTCTACAGTAGACCTCTATTTGTTGAATCCAATCATCCAATTTTTCAGCATTAAGTTCTCCACAATATTTAGGTAAATCAAATTTTACATCCAATTTAATTTTAGGCTTATATCCACTTTTGAAAGGATTAGAAGAAATAGAATGAGGAGAAGATGGAGAAGAAGGAGAAGGAGAAGAGGGAGGAGAAGAAGAAAAGGGGTGATTTGGTTGCTTGCCACCATCTTCAATATGTTTCCCTTTCTTTTCTTCATGATCTTCTTGCTTCGACGAACCTTCTTCACGTTCCTTCCGTTCTTGTCTCTCCTGAAAAAGTATATCCACCTTTGCCTTCATCTCAAGGAATGCTCTTCGAAACTCCTGCTCACTGATTTCTTCAGGAACCTCCATTCCAGAAACTAACATCTTTGGAAATGTTCTACACTTCCCGATCTCAGGATCAAAGTCTTCGAGCTTGCCTTCACCCTTCTGAATCCTGGATCTCGTTAGCATTCAAAAAACAAATAACTGCAATAAAAGTCAACTGAGCTCTGATACCAACTTGATCTGTATAGGATCTAGACTAAATTGCAGAAATGAATGCTTAATTTTTACAATGCTTTTACAATGATTATTTCAAGTTAATTAAATCAAAAATTAGCAAGGAAATAACAAAATGAAAGTAATAACAAGGTAATTATATGAAAGGAAGGAAATGAGAGAAAGAAAGAGAAGAAGTGCAAGCGAGTTGATAGCGAGTTAGATCCACGAAAGTATTCGTCTCCGGGTCCACTCCAATAGAGAGACCGATCCGATTAACTCCAAAATCGATTACAAAGCACCACAATCATTCTCCAAGCACTTCGGCAGCATAACAGCGCTCTGACGTGCGAGAATGACTCAAAGAATCTCCACAAGACCTCTCTTTCGATTAACTCCACAGCTTCAAGACTTCGTCACCTGAAAAAAAACTTGATCCCAACTCTCACCTCAAGCCCCCTTTAAATACATAAAATTTCCTCAAATTGGCCTTTAACCAATTGATTTTACAAATCCACCTTATCTCTCCAAAATACATAGAAATCTTCAAAATATCCCCTTTAATCCAAAAAATATCAAATTTAAGCCCTTTTAGTTTTTTATTCACGGGCTCATATAGTTTTGGAGGTTACATTCTTATCCTTAAAGGATTTAATAGTTGTTTGTTTATTTTAAATTAGGAGTTTGTTTTAAAAATAAGGCATTCGGTCACCAAAACACTCAATAAAAGTAACCGACGCCTATAAAGACTAAAGACTGTTCCGTGGCCCGTTGGTGATATGCCTTTTTGGGAGCCCAGCGGTCCTGGGTTCCACTCCCGGCCGTAGGCACTTTTAACAAACAAACTCAAATCAAACAATAACAAAACAAATCGGAATCCATACATTGTTAGCGGCCCGAATGTGGCACAACGGCCAGTCAACCAACTCTCGCGCGGGAGAATAGGGGTTTGAATCCCCCAATAGACGTTTTTTGAAACAAATTCAAAAACCGTCGAGTGCACGAGACCAGGGCCACGTGGCATGCCAAGCATGTGCCACGTGGTGGATTACAATTCGCTGATCTTGAAGACGTGTCCGCTGACAGAGAACTGACTGTGCAAACTGATGACGTGGCGTGCTGACTCAGATGCCGACGTGTACGATGACTCACTGCCACCTGTCGCTGACTGTATCGCCACATGGATGCCATGTCAACTCTGTACGGACTGCCACGTGTCAGCTCCTGATTGGTTCCATACGGATGATGTGGATGCCGAATTCCAAATAGTCCAGTCACTGTCCGTACCGTACAGAATGCTGACATCAGCATCCGTACGGTCAAAGTCAACCATTCATAGCACGATATTTGACTGACGATATCTTGCGCCTACGATGTCGGATTTCGATGAAACGAGTTGCGTTGGAAAGCTTGCGACGAGCTCTTCACGATGATGCCGACTTCAAAGATTTTTGACGATGCCATTTTTTTCGCCTTCTGGACGCCTCTGATCCTAGTTTGACCGAAGGTTTGACTGGCCATAACTCGTGCTAACAGACTCCTTTTTACTCCGTTCGAGTTGCGTTGGAATCAGAACGCTGAGCTCTTTCTGATGGTGCTGATTCTGGAGAAAAACAAGACACTTCAATTTCCACTGAGAAATGTCCACCGGATCACTTCTCCACCATCCGATCATCTTACACTACTCCTTCAGTTGCTAGAATATTCATGGAATACATTGTTTGTCTACATGGTATTCTATGGAGAATCATTTCCAATAGAGATCCAGTGTTCACATTTGCATTGTGGGCATCATTGTAGCGTGCCTTAGGAACTTTGATGAATTTTAGTTCTTCTTACCATCCTGAAACTGATGGTCAGATAGAGAGAGTTAATCAGGTTCTTGATGACATGCTTCATATGTACGTGATGCATCAACAGTCATGTTGGGAGGCCTATTTGCATCTAGTGGAGTTTTCCTACAACAATGGATATCATAGCTCGATTGAAATGGCTCCCTTCCAGGCGCTATATGGTCATCCCTGCAGGACCCCATTAAGTTGGAACCGTGTTGAGGATAGAGTTATCTTAGGTCCCAAAATGCTTCAGAACATGGAGCAGCAGGTAGCTCGCATCAGAGAGCATCTTGTGGCAGCACAGGATAGACAAAAGAAATATGTTGATGCACATAGAGTTGACTGTCAGTTCTCTATTGGTGATTGAGTCTTTCTGAGAGTGTGACCGCAAAAGAGCCCAATCCATTATGGAAAGGGTTCCAAACTCGCGCCTCAATTTGTCAGACCATTTGAAGTTCTAGAGAGGATTGGCCCCATTTCTTATCGCCTAGCATTGTCACCCAGTCTATCATGGGTTCACGATGTTTTCATGTTTTAATTCTTAGGCCATATTATCCAAATGTTTCTCATGTACTTGATTGGAATGCTCTACATGTCGAGGACAGACAACTAGCACTCGAGCCTATGGTTGTGCTACAATATCAAAGAATCGCTCTCAGGGGTAGATATATTGAACAGGTGCAGGTTTAGTGGGACCTAAATGATGAGACTTCAACAACATGGGAGGATGCATCCCATATTAGAGAGGCTTACCCATATTTATTTAGTGGCTTCTAGGAGTAAGCCATGATATAGGGGGGAGGATGTAATACCCCTCATGTTGTTGATACTCTTTGATACTCTTATGTGCTGGTTTTGTACTTGGTTTGTGATGGTGACTAGTTCACTGGATGGATTATGTGTGGATTCATAGTCTGGTTGGTTTGCTGCACTAGATATTACTTATGATGTTTAATGATACATTATGTGGTGATTATATTATTTGGTTATTCTATGGTTTTCTTAAATAATATATGTGGTGATGTTGTGATTCTATGTTGCTATGGTTTCTGATGTGTTTGCTAGTGATTCTTCGTGAAAGGACGGAGTAGCATCACTCACTCGCGAGTGCCCTACTACCCCGCGATTACCTTTCACGGTGTGTCTATAATGGAGATTTGCATGCTACTTGACATTTGTTTCTATGCAGGATGCAAGTACTAGACACCGACTCCACCTTCTTTCCAGGTCCGAGTGTGTCTCATAAACCCAAGGGGTATTATGTTGAAAAGGGAGTTGATAAGAAAGTGTCCCTGTCCCAAGTTCGTCCCCTCATTGTGAGTCTTACGGTGTTGTTGTGTTGACCTTGTCTTTGTTTCAGTATTGGTTGATGTTGATTATTTATTTTATTTGTGAATAGTTGTTATTTAATTAATCTTTATGTTATATGTGATTAATTAATGTTATTTTTTTGGAATGATTATAGTAGGTAATTTTAATTAAGTTTAATGTTATAGATTTAAAACGTTGTAAATTAAAACTTATTTTAGTAATTAAAAGGGATAAATTAATTAAGAAATAATGTCTTGATAATTTAGATTATCTTTTTTAATATTAATATTATAAAATTTAATGATAATATCATGTGAGGATAAATGTGAAAATAAATGAATTTTTAATTAAATTTGTGGGATAAATGTGAGCTTTAAAATCAAGAAAAAAGGACCAATGCATGTGGTATATTTTTGAAAAGGAAGAGCTTTATTTATTTTTCTTTATTTTTATTATTAGGAAAAAAATAAGAAGGTTTTCTTGATGAGAGAGTTTTGGTTTTTGGTTTTTGGGGAGAAGAAGTAACAACAGTTTGAAAAAATATATGTGTGCTTCGAGCTGTTAATTTGTCTAAAAAGAAAATAAGATAGATTGTATTAGAAGTTAGCTTGGTAGGAGTTGGAGACGAAATTGTTGAGGAAGACTAATTTTTATAAAGGAAGAAGGCTACCATGCCAGTGGATTCAACATCAAACGAAGGAATCCAGGTTCCTCTTTGTTTCATTTAAATTCCTTTGTTCTGTTAGTTTCCATTGGAAAAATAAATATCTTGCATGTGTGTTTGAATTAGATAATTTTATTTTTTTTAAAGTAGATTTTGTTTTGAAATTTTGTTTTGGTGAAAACTTTTTAACCTTCTATAGAAAAAACTATAGAAAACTCTCTAGTTCATCTTCAATAAATTTAGTTGTGAAAAAACTCGCTTGAAAAAAATAAAATAAATTATGTTGGGGCTAAAGTTGCATGCCCACATTTATATTGTGTCTCTAAGAAAACTAGACTATTATCTAATTTATTTTTAATTATAATTGTGTGTGTGTGTGTGTGTGTGTGTGTATATACTATTCTATTCTTTAAAAAAAAAAAAATTGTTGCTAAAAAGGATTGATGCAACATAATGATACTACCACAGGGTTTTCTAGTTTTTTTCTTTTATGAAGTTTACATATTAAAAGAAGAAATCACGATTTAAAATTTTTGTGTTTTGGCGAAAAATTATATATGAATTTTTTTTATTTAAAAAATAATATTTAAAACAAAAATTTGGTGGGAGGGGGGGGAGGCGGGGTCAGTTGTTGTTGTACCCTTGCCCCCTTTGCTAGCCACGCAACCTAGGGAGCTACCAAAGGCAGCTGACCCAGGCTGTTGTGCACATCCCAGGGGGATGCTAGAGGTAGCCGACCCTTGGTTCAAGGCCTAGCCTTGGGCTGGCAGCGGCCTCCCCGTATGGGGAGGTTCGCAGCCTCCCAACTGCCTATTAAAAATTTTGTTTATATTTTATAAATTTAGTTAAATTTAATTTGGCTTATATATATATATATATTTATTATATATATATAATATATATATATGTATATATTTGTGTATGTATATATATATGTATATATATATATTATATATATATGTATATATATACATGTATATATACATGTATATATATATACATGCATATATATATGTATATATATGTATGTATATATATGTATGTGTATGTACTCAATGGAAATAAAAGAAAATACTCATGGTATTAATTGTAAAGTTCGTTTTATGAGTCGACTGATTAAATTAGAAATAATTTTTTTTAAATTAAGTAGAATGATTTTTTTTGGGTAAATTGACTATTTATATTTCTTGACAAAATTTTGCAAGGAGAAATGTTAAATTGTGTTTGTTGAATTGTTGAACACTTGTGTACGTAATTGTCTAAGTTTTGAATTATTGTTGTGCCAATTGTTGTTTTCGCTTGGTTGGGTTATGGTTATGTGAGAAAACCCTTGAGTTATTTTATCCTTCTGTTGGAGCTTAAGTTGCTTAGGGATTTCTAGAAGCATGGGGAAACGATGTTTTATATATGATCTTTAAATTTGATACTTGTCCGTATTTTGACTATAGTTGTGATCTTGATTTTACATCTAGGTTGTACCAGTTTTATGGGTCTTGATTCATATGACTTTTGGCAAGATGGTTTTTCCTCACCATTGTTTTATTTTGTGGTTCAGTGTTTCTGTTGGTACAACCCATTAGAATTTGATGTTATGTTTTGGGTTTCTAGGGAGAGTGGCTCTACATGGGCACTAGTGCACAAAGGGGCTGTCAAGATAACCCATGTTAGAGTTAGAGTAATAAGTGATAACCTAATTAATTAATTAGGGGGTGGGTAGTAAAACATTAACAAGATTAATATGGATGCTTTGTCCACTTGTTAGGGCTTTCACGGACTAAGGGTGGGTTGAGAAGGTCATGGTTGGAAAAATCATTGCCTCGTCTCCACAAGAGGTTAACGGTTCCACACAAGTCACCTTATGGGTCCGACACTTAGAGAGGCTGTCAGGATAACCATAGATGGGGGCCAGCGGCTAGAGAAAGGCAGTCAGGATAACCCATGTAGGACTGTGCAATGATACTCTCCTCTTGCATTCCCTTGAGTTGTTTTGTTGCAAGCCTCTAGAAGTGGTCTATTGATGATATGTTTTATGATTTATTGTTGTTATGTTTAGAAAGTGGTCTATTGATGATATGTTTTGTGATTTATTGTTGTTATGTTTAGAAAGTGGACTTTTGATATTATGTTTATCTTGTGTGTTCTTTTACTTTTCATGTTTGGAGTTTACTCTTGTGTTTTTGTTTGGATGTTCTTGGTCGGTGATCCTTCCTTATTTACTCCTAGCACGGGGGTGGTCGGGTGGAGCGTGTTATCCACCCCGTTGGGTCCCCTGTTATGTAGATGTACCATTTAGTGCAGAGTTTGCAGATGCAACTTGATCCAGAGTTCACATGTTACCAGATGTATATTTGTACTCCAGTTGTATTTTATGTACTGATGTATTACTTCCACATGTGATGGGAAAACTTATGATGTAATTTTGTATATGTATTCAATGATATGTATTATAAGACTAATGTAATGCATAATCACACTATGTAATTCATCCTTGAACTATGATTGTAAATACTGTTAATGTTGTGTTGTATCTGTGGAAATATGTAATTTATATTTCCATGTTAATTTATTGTAAATGCATGCATTCTCTTATGGATTATTCTTGTCACATTGTTTATTATTAATGAATGTTTAAATTAAGAAATATGAATGGATGGGTTACGATAATGGAATTTGATATTACATTTATCAAATTTGTTATGGGATAGATTGTGTAATGTCACCTCATGTACCCCAAGGGACTTAGGTGTTTAACTTGTAATCTTTAACTATGTTAGTTGCATTGGAAAACATAGTGTACATTGTTTATGTTTAAAAAAAAAAATTGTTGCATTTTTAGTTGTCCTTTTGGGGTTTGCACGACAGGGCGTTACATCACCCTTCAAATGATAGAGTTACTATTGCATTCATCTTGAACAACTACCTTGGCTTACCAGAAACTTTTGAAGCCATTTTTAAAGCAACTATTCAAATTGTAAAAACTGTCTTTTTGTTATCCTGCTTGCCCTTTACTGGTTAATGGGAAAGAATGCAAAATAAAATGCACATGCCCCCATGATGATGTCTGGTTTTGTGATTGCTTCCAAATAGAAATCAAGGAATACAACTATCACTACCTTTTGCAGTTAAAGCTACAAGACCATTCAACTAGCCTTTGGTGTATTGATTTTGATGAAGCTACCACTAGTTTACTACAAATTCTAGCAAAAGACCTCTACATGTTCCAGGATAGCTCTGAGTCTACATCAGATCCTACTGTTGTTATTAAGGGCCTTGTTTGTAAACCTCATATCTTTACTGCCTTGATCAGAACAAACACTTACGGGTATGTGCAAGATCATCATGAAAAAAAAGGCCCTTAAGTGGCAAAAAAATTAGAAAAATCAAAGTTAGGCAACTTGATATAAAAATTTGAATAAGTTATCTATATTATTTGAAAAATATGTAAGAATAGAATCTATAGAAAATTGAATGTAGTTTCTAAACTACTAGGTCTGTTTAAAAAAATCTATTTGGTGAAAATTTGAAATTTCAATGTAGCGGTACCCACATTTCAGGGAAAAAATAAGAAGTAGGTGTGCAATAGAACCACCTAACCACAATAAAAAAATGCTAATATTTTTTTATAAGATTTTAGATATAAGTAGAGGACTCATGTCTTGATGTGATGCATATTTTTTTTTTGTAATTTTTTCCAAGTAAACAATTAATTATGAATTTTTTTATTACAAATTTTAAAAAATATAAAAAACTCATATGTCGACCACTTAACTTGGTAAAAACTTCATGAAATTCATTTTTTCTTTTTTTAATCCTATAGTATGTGAAGCATAGAATGTGATGCATGTTTTGGATTAAAAAATTTGATACCATTTGAAAGCTATAGATGTTTTTCAATCAGCCTATCAATTAGGACTTTAGTCGTAATTTGAATAGAAAATAAATAATAATTACTTATTAAATTCAAAGTAAACATAATTTATATTGGTGGAAATCTGAGAATCTCCTTTAAAAACCCTTTTCATTTCATCAATTTTGGGTAAAAAATTAAATCCGACTACATACCCATCATATTGCCACTTTTTGGCCCACCATGATCGTGCACATACCCTTACAATTCTGAGGACTGGCTTAAAACAATGATTTTGAAAGCAACAAAACTTGATTTCCAAGCAGAGTGTAAATTGTTTCTTTTAGATATATTAAAGATATATGCCCTTGTTTCAGAAAAAAGGTTGCACTAGCAAGCCTACCCTTTGACTATTCTCTTGCACTTTTCAACATTTATCCTTGTCTTTCCTTTTTAATGCTCACTATGGGATGCTAAGACTTGTGTTTTTCAAATATGAACGTAATTTATTCCTATGTTTGCATATATATATTCACACATTCATTGAGATCCCATGATTTTGATTTTAATATGGTGTCCACATTGTTTTTATCCTACATTGTCACTATGATTCTTAATTCTTGTTATATGTTGAAATTTTTAGTTCTTCCATGCGTATTCTAAATTAACTTCTTCCCTTCATAATCATTAGATAGCAATATTATCTCCAATGGAAAACATGTAACAATAGTCAAATAGTGAAAATGGTTAATAGAGAAATCTATAGAATACTTGTATATATATTTTTTATATATTCCAATGTTTAAACCATGTTATTCCTCTTGTGATCATCCATAGATATACATTTATATACACATGGATATATATATATATATATATATATATATATATATATTTTATATGTTTATGTGTAATTACTTTGACCATCATAACTAATATTCAAATAAAAATTAATCAAAATAAATAACATCAAAGTAATAAATTATCTACTGCCACATAAGCATTGGAAAAAATATGCCATATCTAAAGTTATGGACTGAATTTCTTTTAAGAATACTTTTTTATTGAATATTAGTAATTAAAGGAATGAATAGTAATTCTTTAAAAGAGTAGAATCCTTTAATGTTCCATACTTTTCATAAATATTAGTTAATCCACAACTTCAAGTCTACCATGTATTTCTATGCATATGTATCTTAAGATAATTAAATAATAATCTATCTATTGATTGATTAACCTAGACAAAAAGGTCAAACATAGATGTGCATCTAGGTCTAATAAATAAAAAACTAAGAGATAAAATTATATCGTACTTGAAGCAATCTGTATAATAGTTGGCTTGTAAATTCAAAATTCAAGCTACATTATTTGGCACAATCATATGTAAATGGTAGATGATAAGAAAACCACATTAAATAGAACTTAAAAAATATCAAGAATAGAAGAGGTGAAAAAATTACAAACCCTAACCATATTTTTTTATGAAAGAAATAAGATTTAACTGCAATTGCTCATATGGTAATGCATATAACGTCAAAGATGCACAGAGATAACTACAAACAATAAACAGAGAGTGAAAAGTGTATGTGTATGTATGTGTATATGTATATATATATATATATGTATATTTAGGGTATGTGTAGGATCATCATGGAAAAAACAAACCCTTAAGTGGCAAAAAATTTAAAAAAATGAGAGTTAGGCAACTTGACGTAAAAATTTGAATAAGTTATCTATATTATCTCAAAAATAAGTATCTTGAATAGAATATGTAGAAAATTGAATGTAGTTTCTAAACTACTAGGTTTGTTTAAAGAAAAAAAAATCTATTTGGTGAAAATTTGAAATTTCATGGTATTTAAATTTCAAGGAGGAAAAAAAAGTAGGTGTCTGTCTGACCACCCTAACCACAATAATTTAATGATAATATTTTTTTTATAAGATTTTAGATATAAGCAGAAGACTCATGTCAGAAGCGTGATCACATATTTTTCTGTAATTTTTTTGGTAAATAATTAATTATGATTTTCATACAATTTTAAAAATAAAACTTCATTATGTCGACCACCTTATATGGTCAAGAAACTTTACTTGAAATTCAATTTTTCTTTTTTTAATCCTATAGTATGTGAAACATAGAATGTGACACATGTTTTTGGATTCAAAAAATGTGATACTGTTTGAACGCTATAGATGTTTTTCAATCAACCTATCAATCAAGACTTTAGTCATAATTCAAATAGAAAATAAATAATAATTACTTATTAAATTCAAAGTAAAGCATAATTTATATTAGTGGAAAGCTGAGAATGTCATGTATGTGTATGTATATGTATATGTATATGCATATGTATATGTATATGTATATGTATAATGTTGATCTACAAAATTCTCTTTTGAGCATTTCACTGTTTTTCTCTTCTTGTATATTACTTTCAAAAATATACTCTTTTGTACATTGGATGTTTTCCTAATATATGATAACACTCTATGCAATTTGCGAGGGCTTTCCTAGGCCTATTCACAATGACGGTAGAGTTTGTTGACCACATGGGTTGGCGATGGTGGAGTTGGTTGCTTTGCTCAACGGGTATAGAATGGTAAAATCCTACCATCCACCCCTATTAGCTAGTAGATTGGATGGTTTAACCAGTATTACATGCTCTACAATCTGCAGTGTCTCTCCCCTTGTTGTTGTTGTAAGTTGTTTTCTAGTGTCTTTTTGTCGTTCCATACACATCTAACTAGAGACATATATTTTGATAGATTCAAATAAAATATTTCTTTGTAGTGATATCATGTTGGGCTCAATCAAAGCATAGATGGACAAGGAGATATGAAGCCCATTTGTGGAACAATTGGTACCTAAAAGATGACCATAGTTGTAACCATAAACAAGGTTTGTTTTACAAATTTATATTTGACTAAGTTATACATTCAACCCTTGTCTTCCTGCATGGCTAGATACATTCCAGTACATACCAAAATTAGGTATGTTTATATAGTTATTTGTATGCCTTCTATGCTTTGAAGAAATACCTTTTCCATTTCTTTTATGTCTTCCTTTTAACAATATCTTTGTATTTCATCCACAAAATTGGTTTTTCTTTGAAACAAGATCTTCCATATATTCTTCTTTTCCTATATTTATCAACATTACAGACAAGTTCCATCTTGCCCAATTCTTTATCAGCATTCTCTTTTTTTGAAGTTATTGCAGAAAAAAAAACACTAAAAAAAGGAAATCATATATGAGAACACACAATTTTTTTGCAACTTCGTCATTGTGTAATATATGTTGAAACTCCTTGAAATTTCTCATTGGTGTTTCATACTTTACTTGCTCAACAATTTGGCAAGAGCCCACGAGGCTTCATGATGCCGATGTGGTGGAGAGAAGAACAACTATGGGTTTTGTGCTTTTTCCTTTCACCATCATATATCTTTTTGCTACATATATACATGCATGCATGAATTATTACATGCACTTGAATACAATAAACATAGCCTATTGTACACATTACATTTTTCCATGTTTCTATAGTTATCTTTTTAACCTATGGAAAAAATTATCTGTAAGTAGCTCTTTATCAACATGCCCATCTTTTTAAAGTTGTTACACCAAAGAAAATACCACAATATAAGAAATCATATATGAAAACACCCAAATTTCCCCTACTTCACCATTGTCTGATATATGATATGACTCCATTAAATTTATGATGGGTCTTCCATACTTTTCTTACTCAGGGGTTTGGCTAGAGCCCATGAGGCTTCATGATGCCAATAGGGAAAGGAGGACAATGAGCATGGGTTTTGTGGTTTTTTCTTGCACCATCATATATTGACTACTACAAATACAAAACATATTGTATTCTATCAGCTACATTTCTCGATGCTAATACAACTATCTTTTCAACTTTCCAAATCAATTATTTAAACCTAGCTCTTTATGATGATACCTATTTTCTTTAGCTTCTGACAACAATTATATGATGCAATAATCTGTGCAAAATGCGTATAAATCCACTGAATTAATTCAAAATTTGAGCTGCATTGCTTGGCATTAAACATTATAGACAAATCATTTATGCAAAATACCCATGTAAAATGACTTACAAATTCTGGAGCACAAGAGTTTTAAAACCATCAAATCTGCTATAAAATGGACCTAAGGGTGACGATTCTTACAATAGTCTATTACCAAACCAACACCACAATGGCCCTTTTGACAATGTAACTTAATCAATATATTTTCTCAACATACAAATAAAATAATGACAAAAATTAGCAGTTTGTTATAAGGAGCTTCAAATAGATGAGGAAAAAAGAATATCATGAAACATATTGGTACAAGACAAGTAGTCTATGTAATAGTTGTAAGAGGTATTAGGATAACAGTTAAGAATCAGACGTAGATGATAGATCAATGGAAACCTTTGGCATGCTTTCATTTTTTTCGTCTATGTATGTTTTCATGCCTCTCTTAAAGTTATATTTAATGTGGGTTTCCGATCATTTGTGATTTAGCTATGATTCTTAAGTGTTTTCCTAACAACTCTTCTACGATTCCTCAAATGATAGATGATCAAAAAAATATTTTAAATAGAACTTTAACATATGGAGAATAGAAGGTGTAAACTATAGATATGAATAGTTTGTTATATAGAGCTTGTGTTATACATAATGTGTATAGCATCAAATATGCACAAAGATAACAAGAAACAATAACCAGAGGTTGAAAAGCATACATAGACAAAAAGAAATTGAAAGCAGTCCTAATGTACATGTCAATGTTATGTTTGTAGTTTACATCAATGTACAAAATTTCAAAATTTTGAAAGTTAAAATAATTCTTGTCACAAGGAAAAATAGAAT
>VDFB02217995.1:0-17583 GCA_007258455.2 Sequoia sempervirens
ATTAGGATCTAATTAAATAAAGTTGATTTATTTAATTAAAGGAGGAATTTTGATGAATTAATTAAATAAAGATTATTCAATTAATTTGTTAGTAAAGAAATGATCAAGGAAGAATCAAAGTTAGTTAATCAAGAATTGAGTGCATGATATCAATCAGGATATTTTGAGTGTCTACATTATCCAATACTTGTTTTGTGCTAGTTTGTTAAGCATAAAATTAAGGAGTCTCCTTTGTCTATTCCTTAGAACAAACTAGATTCCTAAACTATTGAGGCTCTTCTAAAAAATGTAGAGAAGTAGACTACAATGTTGGAAATACATGTTGTCATTGATGTCAACTCAATATTTTGTCATTAATGTCAACTTGAGGTTATGTTTGTATATTTTTTTGTATATTTTTGATGATACAGTGATATATTTGAGAAAGATGGTTTGACATAGATGAACTTGGAGTCAGCATGTTTGAGGCAAGTCAGTTTAGAAGTCCTAGCAAATGCATAAGGTGATAGCATGTCTATCCATAAGTATGGAATGATCATGATTACGATAGTTGCATATTGTTGTTTTTTTTCTCCTTGTTTCAAAGGGTTGGATCAAATTCAATTGCTTTGTCGAGAAAAATTGTCTAAGGAAAAAACTGCATATTTTCCTAAGTCAGTGACTCTAGTTTTTATTCCTCCACACTACATAATTTGGTGGTGTGGTTTTGACGTTGAGTTTAGAAGCTAGTAAAGAGTTTATTCCTATAATTTCATGTCATAAGCATTTCTACAACAAGAGTTTAAAGATGTAACAGTTTCCTAGATTGCAGAATAACATAGTTAAGTATCTCAAATGTTCTCCAGTTTGCTTTGCATTCCTTCAAAGTGATAGATATGGTTGTGCAAACTTGAGGATATGTTCAAAGAGGTGTATGGGTTCATCCATATGTGTTTTATATGTTTTGGTGAGTTGCAGTGCTATATCTTAAGTGCCAATGTGTCACAATCTACTTGTAATGCTCTGTTCTTGCATATTTAGTAGGTTTCTTCATTTGTGCCTTGACACATGATGATTAGATTCTTTAGTAGAAGGTTGTAAGGAATTTTTTGATTACCTACATTGTTCAAATCTTAGTCTACATGATATTTTTGGTTTCTCCCCGATGGTGTAAAGATGTATAGTTGGAAATTTTGGTGGTGTTGATGTTGTTTGGGTTGACAGACTAGTTTCCTTCATTTGAGGTTGATCTTGATTAGTTAATTTTTCTTTCAAGGATGTGTTGTCATGTATTTGGGCCTTGTTATGTCATGTGTTGTGATCTGTAACTTATTTCACTAAAAATTTATAATGTACATGTTTGGAGTTGACCTATGTAATATCACATATTTCACTTTATAGCTCATCCTAGAGTTGACATAATTGGTGCTTTGAGTTGTTGCAAAAGGTTTTATAGAATAAAATAATTTGTGAATTGATATTAGAGAGAGTGTATATTATGTTGAATATGAAGTTTGTAAAGTCATTATGATGGAATAATTATGTGAAAAAGGGGTTACAACATCATCATATGTTAGATGCTTATTTTATAACAGTTCATGTTTATGTTTTCATTATAATTGTCATGTATATTGCTATCAGGTAGTAAGCCTCTTCATGGGTCCTTGTATCTTACCCTAAGATGTGTTCCTTAGCCTTGAAGTCCATAGGCAGTGAGCCTTAAACAACATTGTAATTTTTGTATGTAGTGAGCTTTATATATTGTGAGTCTACTCTCATTGTGGTTTTCCATGTAAAAAATTTGGTGTCCTTGTGTGGTGCATGGTGCATGTTTTCATTTTTGTTCTTCTTTCAGTTAATGTGATTTGATGTTTAATTTGTAAATGGAGTTTTTAAGTTTTAGCATATACTGATTCCCCCCCCCCCTTTATCACTTTGTTGTGTTTAACAATTAGTATCAGATCCAAGTGCCTTTGAAAAGCCTAACAGCTGAGGCAGATCTTATACTTGAACACATGTGATTTGAAGCAATGATCAATTATATGTTTTTTCTATAACCAGATCTAGATTCAATGAAACCTGAAGGTTGGGACATTAGTCCAAAAAATTACCAAATAGATTTTGAAGGAGAACACAGGTCTTCTCTTGAAGATCTAGATGAAGCAAGAACATTAAATCTGAAATATGAGTGCATGCTTGAAAAAACAAAGAAGATCATTGTGATATTGAAGGCACAAGCTGAAGAACCAAAAGAAGGAATTGGGAAATTGAAAGCTAAAATGGAAGGAGGTAAAGTGAGACTAAACTCAAGGAAGAAGAAGATGTGATCTCTAATTTGAAATTTAAAGTTGAAGAAGGGAAGAGGATTGTGGATTGCTTTAATACCAAGCTCAATGATAAAGTATTTGAATATTCAAAGATTGAGGAAGAGATTGTCACTCTAAGAAAAGACATGAAAAGATAAAAAGAGAAAATTGACAAGGGCTTAAAACTAAAATAAGGTTCTGTAATTATTGATGATTTTATTAACTCTGAAAATCCATCAAAATAAAAATTTGGTCTTGGTTTTGAAAAGGGGAAAAGTCTTATGATCAGTGCATCTACAAACTTGTATTATAAATTCAAAGTAGAAGGAAAGTCTGAAAGAAAGGAGGAAAAATCTTGCACTTAAGAACCTAAAAAAACATCCTCCAAAGATGCAAAGACAAATCAAGGAAAAAAGAAAGAAGTTGGATTCATTCTTTTCCAAAGACAAAAAAGATTCAAAGGTCCTCCACCAACTAGACAACATGCCCCTACCAAGTTCAATCAATCTTTTCAAGCTTATTACTATTCATGCCATAATTTTCGACATAAGGCTATTGAATGTAGAAGTAAGATGAGTCAAAATTAATTTAGGCCTCCAAGGAAAAATGGTATGAAATCTCAATCATATCATGGTCAATTTTATGCTTGCAATAAGATTGGCCATAAGGATAATGAATGCAAAAGTAAAGTGATAAGGAATAGTTTATGAATACGAATAATGTTGTGGCTTCTTAATCCTTCTATGGCTACTATTACACATACAAAAAACTTGGTCATAAGGTTTTTGATTGCAAATCTAATGTGAAAAGAAGTAAATATGCTCTGCAGCCTAGTGACACCTACTACAACTACAATAAACCAAGACACATTGCAAGGTTTTACAAGGGAAAGAATGCAAGAAATTTTGCTCCGCAAAAGAATAATGACACTAATTAGCAAAAGAAGGAAATGAACAAGATATGAAAGAAGAAGGAAAATAGTGAACTAAAGAATGACTCTATACCTTGGCCTTGTGCAGATGGATCCTCTAGTAACTAGAAGAAAGTATTGTCTCAGGGGGGGTTGCAATTACAAATCTTTCCAAACCCTTGTAATGCATAAGATGTTGAATTCTTTAGCATAATAGTTAATGGTGACTTGGGTATGCCTAGCTAGTGATATTATGGCATTTGCTCAAGGTTTTAGAGAAAATACACTATCTCTAGAAGATTATTGAATAATCATGGATCTCATTGATCTATCACAAAATAATGAAAATGCTACTTGTGTCAAAAAAAATGCACTTAATGTGGAGCAACTAGGGTAGGTGTCAAGAGTATTTTATCCCTACTTGATCAAATTTGATCTCATTCGAATGATATCAAGTGTGTGCAAGAGCTAAGGAAGTGAAGAAGGTTTTCAATGAATTTACATGCAAACCCTAATCATAGTATTCAAAGTTATTTCTCATTTTTTCTTGAAAACCCATAGTTTCATAAAGTGTTATCATGGCTACACCAATAGTTATTGATGTTTTTGAGAAGCCAAGTCCAAAATTCAAGAAACATCCATACATATCTACTGTGACCAACAAGGATGGAGTGTTTTCTCACATTTTGATCAATGTGCTTCATTGTGAATATATTCACATCTATATTCACTCACAGCTAAATGAGTACAATCATCTAAAGTTGGAAGATTTTAGAAGAAATTATCTCTTAAGTGATGGTTTTCAGCTCAAACCAAAGTATGCAAATGTAGAGGAAAAATGTTTAGACATGTGGAAGGGTTTCCCCAACTTTTTCTATGAAGATGAATGGGTCAGAATCACCTTGAGCTAGATCCATGAATATATATTTTGGCTTGATAAACCCTACTTGATCATAAATTTAGCCATCAAGGTTGTGACTAAGTTGTGCTCCATTGAACTTGTGCCAGTACTGAAGGCCATGAAGAATAAAGAGGTTATGAAGCTTACAAGAGAAAATTTTGACAAAAGAACCCTAACTATGGATGACATCTCTGACCTAGGAGTATGGTATGCCATGATGGGAATTGCATAAAAGGTTTATTACACAAATAGGGAAGGATCTGCTACCGCCACTGCCATCTACACTACTCATCAAATGGTGAAGGAAGGAAATGACTATCATCTTTGTGAGCTCTTACGAGAGAAATTTTTGGTGAATTTTCAAAGAACCAAGGATTCAAACTACAATTTCTAGTATGGCAATCTGATTATTTGTCTTACATGTTCTATTTCATGAAGGAATTTCCTAGTTTGAAGAATGTGGTCTAGAGAAGGGATATTCCTATTACACATGAGATTAGAGGCCACATGCATAGTTTTTCAGATATCAAACAATGTGATACAATGTTCTAGGGTTTTCTTCAAAAAAATTCAAAATAAAATACAAAAGAAGGATAGGATACCATCACAAGTTGTGGAGAGTTACAAGAATGATGTTACTTTTATGGTGGATAAAGACAATTGTTATATGGAGGTAGTTGAACCAAGAACTTCATGGATAACAAAGTTCCCTATCAAGTCTTCAAACCTAAATTGATTTTATATGCTGAAATTTTTCTCAACAAACCTAGGGATCCCACTATTGAAAGGTTTGGCACTGTAGCAAAGATTTTGGCATCCTAATCCTTTCTAGCACTTCTAGGGTTTTTCACCTAAAAGGAGAAAGAAGGGCCAAAATGCTCATGTCTACACTCAAATTCAATGCAATATGGATGGAATATGGATGTAATATACCTAGATGAAATGTTTGAATGCAAGAAACTAATAATATTGATTGATTAATTAATGGAAACTAAAGGAAAATAATTTGTTTGAAAACACATTGTGTAATGCAAAAACACCTAGAAATGAATGCAAAACTGAAACTGAAAGTGTGCACCTGAGATATGGAAGGAGGTTGGAAATGACATTTGAAATGATGTTGATGCTAGAAATTTGGCCTACTGGGACTCATTCACTACCCATGGTGAATGGGTCCCACCTTGGGCTTGTAAGTGGGTGTTGGGAATTAACTTGCATTTAATGTTGTTTATCGGGTTTATATTCAAAAATAAACTTAATTAAGTCTTATGAGTGCATAAAGGGGTCAAATAAAGCATAAGAAAGGTGTAAATAGTGAAAATAAGCCTAGAAAAGCATGAAATCTTGTTACCAAACTTTATACACTTTAAAATAGGACTTGATAAGTAATGAAAAGGTGTTTTTTAAGTGAATTGTAATGAAAAGAGTCTAGAAAAGTGTATAAATGTGTTACAAAACTTCATAGCACCTTCACAAGACATTAATAAATGCATTTTAAAGGGTCCAAGACCTAGTGTGGATGTGAAAAAACACCTCACAACACTAGATTAAGACCTCATTAAGTCCATTGTGTTATGAATTATTCCCATGTCAAGCAAGAGGTCCTTTTTTCTACGGTACATTTAGCCCCCACTTTAGTGAGAGGATGAACTTGCTTCAAACTCACACTAAAGTAGACATTCAAGAGAGATCTGAGTGTACAGATGCAAATGACAAAGGATGACAAAGATCGAGAAGGTAGTCAAGCCCCCAGGATCCAAGATCCTAAATCAAACCATCAAGATGCATAATCATGCAATGGAAAGAACTAAAGGAAATAAAAATGGGGTGGAAAAGATGCGCTAACTCTGGGGCCACAGAACATCAGGTCGTCCGCGAGGTGAAATGTCCCAAAGAAGTGGTTTAGTGAGAAATTCATGCCAGTGTGTCGGCTTCCCACCATATAATGAGAAAGTCATGCCCATACCAAAGTTATGCTCCTAATAACATTGATAAGGCACCACAATGTAATGCTTTTTGTAAATGTTTTTGAATATCATGAAAGGAATTTTGTTAAAGGGGATTTTTCTTTGTTCAAGTAAGGTCTTCTTCTTAGGGAGCATTGTGCCTAATGTCTCCAAGAGAGGATAAGTCAGGGTGTCAAATCATTATCCATGGGATGCCTCGTTCGCATCAAGCCACTTCAATTGATCGTACACTCTTGGAAGGAATCAAACCCAATGACACCACCAAGCTGAGGACATGCCACAAGAAAAATTAAATCACACCATGAAATTTTCACAAAGATGTTATCTATGTATGCTCCCACTTTGAAGCGGTTGCTACACATTGTTCTGTGAGAAATTGATTTAAAGTAGAAGAGGATATGAGAGCGTACTCGAAAATCCCTATGCCAAGTCATATGTTTTTGATAAGTTGCCTCATAAAGAAAAGTAGTATGTCACATGCGAGTCAATCTTAAGACATGTCGTCCACATCCCAAATTTGATCTTATACATTCATGAAATGTTAACAATTAGTCAAAAGAGACAATGGCAAGTGACGTGGAGGGATAAGGCTTTCTAACCTTTTGACCCCACTTAGTGCAAGACAAGGGTGAGCCCAGAATGGATGATGGTATGTTTCCCCTTGCAATGGATGCAAAACATGCAATAGTGAGTATGTTATGATTCTACAACTATTGCATGGCAAGGAGAAGCAACTAATGTTATTTATGTCGATAAGGAAACAAAGCTTATGCTTGATACATGTTTAATGAGATATCTATCAATTTAGGATGTACCAAGGTTATAGTTTTCTGGGAAGAATCTTGAGTGATAGTATGGATGTTGAGTGAAGGTTTGTTGGATGGGTTGATTTCTATGAAAGGAAAATCACGAAGACCATGATTTGGAAGAATGAGGTTGGGTATTGTGAGCTTGTTTCTTGTGTAATGGTGGGTAAAGAATGATAGGATTGTTAGGTGTGCCCAAAATAACTTCAGCACACATAGGAGGGTGGTTAAGGGTTGGATTGTGTTGAGTATCAATAGTGGTGATATGAGAAGAATGCTTTATTTGGTTGTCTGCTTTCTCTAAGGTATCATTTTTATGTGCCATAATATCAACCCTAGGAGGAGAGCTAATATGTTCATCACATGTCATAATTGGATTTGGCAAGATAGCTTCACCGCTCATAAGAGAGGCATCAAGAGAAGGATAACTAGGAGTTTCATGGTTACTAATGATTGGACTTTTTTGTTCAAATAGATCTTCCATCACGATATCTTCTAACACTAAACTATCTTCTTCATGTGTAGAGAAAATATTAGGATAAGAAAAGGGTTGATTGTCATGATTATCTATACTTACATCCTCATGTCCTAGAATACCTACTTGAGTAGGAGAGGTAGGATTTTAATAGCTCTCAACCATATCCTCCACACAAATTTTTTTGTCATGATCATTCATGATTTAATCCTTATTCACTAAAGGATTTTCATAAGTAGGGGAGGTGTTGGGAGATGAATGGGGGCTCAGTAAGGTAGTGGTAATGATTTCAGATTTGTGTGTCATAATGTCTTTGCAAGGGGGAAGAGAAGGAAGACAAGCAAGACTTTCATGATCTTTGAATGATTGTGTCTTCTGTTTTCAAGATACCTTCATCACCAATGGGATAGACATCAGGAGAAGAAAGCTTTGATCATTTTTCCAACCCATCATGGATCAGATCTAGGCTGTTTGTTTGAAACAAGAAATGTGTACTCACTCTAGGGTGACATAACTCATGGTTGTCCACCCGGTGAGAAGGCCCAAGTATACTCACTCTAGGGCCATGGAACTTCTTGTTGTCCATAGGGTGAGAAATCCACAACATATTCACTTTGGGTCCATGGAACTTCTAGGTCTCCGCGGGCTGAGAAATCCCAAAAGGTGGCTATGGGGAAATTCGTTCCTCAAAATGGGATTCCCACTCAACCATATCAAAGTTATACCTCTTGATAACTTTAATAACGTGCCACAAAAGACAATGTCATTTTTTTACTTCATGAGACAAGCAAATCTTTGTATGCTTAGAACTCATGAACAAATATAATGGCACCACAGGCATGCAAGCTGTGTTATGAAAGGTTGCCATGTAAATGAAAAATATAACATGCAAAAGGATTTTAAAATGAGTCTTTCTAAGTTCATTCAAGGTCTATAACTTAGGGAACATTATGTCTAATGTCTCCTAGAGAGCACCAATCAAAGAATAGAATATCTGCAACTTAGGGGATGCAGTGTGTCACATCAAGCCACTAAGAGGAATGTAATATGCTAAGATAGATCACACTCATAAAAGACATCACACCCAATGTCATCCAAAAAGTGAAAAATTGATGTAGAGGCTAGGGACTTTGAAAGAAACACAAAGTTCTCAAGGTTTGCAAGACACAATCCAAACCACTCTTCCAGGCACTCTGATGGAGACAAACCTCAATAATGCACCAAATCACTTATTTTCCTTCCTTATGGACCAAAACCCTAGGAACACTCTTAAGAGACCAAAAAAAAATTGTTTTGAATGATTTCAAATCCCAAACCTTTGACTTAGACACAAAACCAAATTTTCACCTTAACTAGGCTACTAGCCCAACTAGGCCTCTAGCGAAGGATTTTTGACTTTTCACTCAAACTTTCCAAAGGAACCTCCAAAATAATGATTGAACCAAATGTGGTTTGTGATGATACATAACATACTAGATTCTTTATGGCACTTTTTTTGGAGCACATCAATCAAAAATCTGTTGTTTCCTCCAATTTAGGCCTAATTAGCCCTCTTTTTCAAAGCAACCCCTCTTTAAACCCAACCCCTGACCATGAAACTTTCAACAGTCCCTTAAAATGACTCAAAACAAAGGAATACAAGTTTTTAGACCTCTATGACACCTCTAACATGCTCAAACACAAACCCCTCCTTAACTTGCCTCAAAAACTAGGGCTTCTTGAAAACTAACCTTCCAATCACTTCTAGAACTTTCTCATTGACTCTACACCATTAGGAAAACATATTTAGTCTATACCAACTCAAAAAAATTCCCTCATTAAGGCAGATCTTCTGCTGCTATACCCTAGCCTCCATCTTCAAGCACTTTTCACAGTCAAATCTTGGTGTACACCATAGTATTCATCTCTCCTGCACATTATATTGTTAGTACAGTATGTTACATTTTAAATATGATCCATTTCACAAGATATAGTCATAAACTCCCATGAAATGGATCATTTATCCATGAAAAACCCTCAAACTAGTGTAAATTTTGTGTTCTTTTTTAGGACAGTCAATATAGAATGCAAAGAAATTAATTATCACCACTTTCAAAGCCTTCAATGGTGTTAAAATATGCAAACACAAATCCCTAAATCATCCTACTGTACATAGATTCAATAGAGATCAAGTATTTAACAAAAGAACACCATAAAAGTGCCAAAAACTGTGTTTTTTCACTATTTCCAGAAAACAGTTCGTACAATGATTTCTCCAAACGTCCAACCTCAGTAAAAATGATTATTTTGGCTTTGTATATCATTTCCCCAACTGATACAACCGTTTGGGATTGATTAAGTTGCATAAAAGTGATTAAAACTCATAAAAGCTAGTTACCCGCCCAAATTGGAATTCAAATATTTGAATTTCCAAACTTACATTTTATTATTTCCCACTAACTAGAAACATTAAAAACAATTACATTATTATTTTTCAACCTTATTTGACACCATTAAGCATTATAAACCTACCTAATCTCCTAGAACATGATTGTTCCCTTTATATTGCAATTTGGTCCTATGGTCCTTTCAAGACCCTTAGGACTTTTGATAGTCACATTACCTTTATTCATTCCAAATGGCATTATAGGCTCCAAGATACCATAATTGATGTTTTGATTTGATGGAAAGATCCTCCTAACCCCTGCACACCTTTAACCTTTGAAGAGTTCCTTGAAGAGATTGGGTGCTCCTGCACCATTCTCCCCAAGAAAGAAAGAGTTCTTGCCCCAAGAAGCATCCAACTTGTTGCTGCCATAATACTCCATGTTCCTGTATGTTTGTACCTTTTGTTTACCAAGCATGAAATCTTCCAAAGTTACTTTCTTCCTTTTCTTCCAACCTGCATTCATGTCACTCAACATGTTAGAGTCAAAAATCTATTTTGTTTGTCCTTTTTGCTACTTGATAACAGCATGTCCTTGTACCCTATTTCTATCTTTATTCCACTCATTTCCTTGTGAAAGAACACCACTCCAATTACCCTCAACAATAGGGCATTCAATACTCCCAATCTTAATACTGTCCAAGTCCCAAATATTCTAATTTTTAGGATTGTACTCTTCATATATCTGCTGCAACTCATCATTCCTCTTCCAACCAGTATCTTCCCTTGTCTTACCTATCTTACCTTGCTTATTCACCTACAAATGTTTCTCAAAACAGATCATAAAAATTTCATTTGACACCTCCAAAGGCAAAGGCACTAATTTATATCTAACATCTCCTTTATGCACCAAATATGTATTATGGAATCCATCATGCAATGTCCTCCTAGCATACTACCATGGTCTCCCCAAGATGATATGACCACAAGTCATTGGAATGACATCACAAAGCACCTTGTCATGATATGATCCAATTGAGAAATCTACATAAGCCCTCTTACAAATCTCTACATGTTGTCCTTGAGTTATCCAAGTGGCCTTGTAGGGAGTAGGATGATCAAATGTTTCAATTCCCAACTTGGTTATCATATCAAGTGAAACTAAATTGCTATGTGACCCTGAATCTATGAGCAATCTGCAGATCTTACCATGACTATAGACAATTAGTCTTAAAGATAGTTACCTTTGGCTCTTGATGAAGTCTTTCTCCTTGCTTGACCATAAGAAACTCACCATCAGTCACAGGGTCTGCCATAAATGTTTTTGATTCCTCCTTTTTTTCCTCTTCTTCTTGTACCAAGTTAGCTCTCCTATCTTTGCCTTTATCAGCTTGTTCCTATTTAGGACACTTGAAGGAAGGATGCCCTGGTTCATTGCAATTGAAACATCTACCTGTGAATGGTCCTCTACCTTGTCCAAATCTGCCTCCTCCTCTAAGAGTGTGTCCACCTCTTTGATCAGAAAATACCTCTTTGCCTTTGTCATTGCTGCTCTTGTCATTGCTTCCTTGTCCTTGTTCTCTATTACCTTTGCCCCTGTTTGAACTACCTCCTCTTCCACCATTGCTTGATCTTTCTTGCTTCCTCTTCACCTTTTCTTCTGCTCTAATGGCCAACTGAAAACATTCTCCCAATGTCCTTGGCAATTGCAAACCAATCTCATCTTGTAGATTGTACCTCAAGCCATTGATATACCTAGCTATTTTCTCATCCTCTTCTTCATAACCTCCTCTGATACTAAGCTTGTGAAATTGCTCAGTATAGGACATCACATCCATATCCTTTTGCTTTAAATTATGCCTCATCCTCTTAACATGAATTGTGTAATCAGATGGTAGGAACTACTCTTTGACAAAAATCTTCATCCTTGCCCATGTAGAGACTTTTTCCAATCCTCTAGCCATCCTATCATTCTGAAACTAGTCCACCATTTCAATGTTGTGCCTCTCAACTTGGTTTTGGAAAACTTAACCTTCCTCTCTTCATCCATCTCCTCAAACTCAAAATAGTTTTCTACGGAATCAAGCCATCCCAACACCTCTTCACTATCCATCTTCCCTTGATAGATAGGAAAATCTATGTGACTTTTTCCTCCATGACCTTGTACTGCTTTCAACAACCTAACTAACCTCCTTTCCTCAGGGTCTTCTATCTCAACTGCTAGTTGTTCTTGATTTACCCTCACATGCTCTTCATCTTCATCATTATCTTCTTGGTTTTCTTGCTCTTCTCTTCTATTTCTCTCAAGGCTATTTATCCTTACTTGCATAGTATCTCTCTCCCTTCTCCATCACCTTTCTTCCCTTTCTCTGGCCTGCTCTCTTGCTGCTTCTTGTTCCCTTCTTTCTCTTCTCTCCCTTTCCAAGATCTCCTTCAACTCTTCCAACTCTCTTGCCAATTGATTTTTTGGTGCCATTGCTATTTCTCCAACCCCTAAAGGACCTACTTACTGATTTGATACCACTCTAATGCAGAGGCTAGGGACTTTGAAAGAAACACAAATTTCTCAAGGTTTGCAAGACACAATCCCAACCACTCTTCTAGGCACTCTGATGGAGACAAACCTCAATAATGCACCAAATCACTTATTTTCCTTTCTTATGGACCAAAACCCTAGGAACACTCTTAAGAGACCCAAACAAACTTGTTTTTAATGATTTCAAATCCCAACCCTTTGACTTAGACACAAAACCAAATTTTCACCTTAACTAGGCTACTAGCCCAACTAGGCCTCTAGCGAAGGATTTTTGACTTTTCACTCAAAATTTCCAAAGGAACCTCCAAAATAATGATTGAACCAGATGTGGTTTGTGATGATACATAACATACTAGATTCTTTATGGCACTTTTTTTGGAGCACATCAATCAAAAATCTGTTGTTTCCTCCAATTTAGGCCTAATTAGCCCTCTTTTTCAAAGCAACGCCTCTTTAAACTCAACCCATAACCATGAAACTTTCAACAGTCCCTTAAAATGACTCAAAACCAAGGAATTCAAGTTTTTAGACCTCTATGACACCTCTAACATCCTCAAACACAAACCCCTCCTTAACTTGCCTCAAAAATTAGGGCTTCTTGAAAACTAACCTTCCAATCACTTCCAGAAATTTCTCATTGACTCTAAACCATTAGTACAAATATTTAGTCTATCCCAACTCAAAAAAAATCCCCTAATTAAGGCATATCTTCTGCTGCTATACCCTAGCCTCCATCTTCAAGCACTTTTCACAGTCAAATCTTGGTGTACACCATAGTATTCATCTCTCTTGCACATTATATTGTTATTCCAGCATGGTACATGTTAAATATGGTCCATTTCACAAGATACGGTCATAAACTCCCATGAAATGGATCATTTATCCATGAAAAACCCTCAAACTAGTGTAAATTTTGTGTTCTTTTTTAGGACAGTCAATATAGAATTCAAAGAAATTAATTATCACTACTTTTAGAGCCTTCAATGGTGTTAAAATATGTAAACAAAAACCCCTAAAGCATCCTACTGGACATAGATTCAATAGAGATCAAGTATTTAACAAAAGAACACCATAAAAGTGCCAAAAACTGTGTTTTTTCACTATTCCCAGAAAATAGTCTGTACAATGCTTTCTCCAAACGTGCAACCTCCATAAAAATGATTATTTTGGCTTTTTATATCATTTCCCCAACTGATCCAACCGTTTTGGATTGATTAAGTTGCATAAAAGTGATTAAAACTCATAAAAGCTAGTTACCCATCCAAATTGGAATTCAAATATTTGAATTTCCAAACTTACATTTTATTATTTCCCACTAACTAGAAACATTAAAAACCATTACATTATTATTGTTCAACCTTATTTGACACCATTAAAGCATTATAAACCTACCTAATCTCCTAGAACATGATTGGTCCCTTTATATTGCAATTTGGTCCTATGGTCCTTTCAAGACCCTTAGGACTTTTGATAGTCACATTACCTTTATTCATTCCAAATGCCATTATAGGCTCCAAGATACCATAATTGATGTTTTGATTTGATGGAAAGGTCCTCGACCCCACACTTTGACCTTTGAAAGAGTTCCTTGAAGAGCTTGGGTGCTCCTGCACCAAAATGCATCATTATATAAAGTAACAAAGGTTACTAAGAACCAAGAAAAATAAAATGCAAATGAATAATACCAATGTATGCCCCAACTTTAAAGGAATTGCTACACATAGTTCTGTGAGAAATTACTTTAAAGTACCAAAATGAAAAATGCAAAAAAAAATAAGACATGAGAGCCAACTTGGAAAGGCCCTATGCCAAGTCATACATTTCCAAGTAAGGTTGTGTCAGGTGAAGGAAAAGGGGAAAAAAAGAGGGGTTACCCCAAAAAGGAGTGGACCAAACACATATATGGGATCTATGGATTTGGGGTCCAGTATGTTCATTGCTGCAATGTTTTGATTAAAGAGCTTGGAATTGTCATCATTTCCCAAATACACATAGAGCTGGAAGAATGACACAAAGAGAGAAAAAACAAAAGAACAAGAAAGATCCGTTTGGGTCAACATGGAAGAGACATTTCTGTCGCAACGCTTTGCATCATCCCCGAAAGGAAAACACAAGAAAAATGAAAATGAAAGTGAAAAGAAAGGAGAAAAAAATCTTTTGAGTCCAACATGAGAGAACATTGTTGTCTTAATACCTTGCCTCATCCCCAAAGGGAAAACACAAAACAAAAGTAGAAAAAGAAAAGCCTTTTAGGTCAACATCAAAGAGACATGAATGTCTCAATGCCTTGCATCATCCCCAAAAAGAAAACACAAGAAAAAGACAAAATTAAAGGAAAAAGCAATGTACAACATAGAGAAGAATGAGAGGTACACAAGAATAGAGGAATGTTGAAGAAGGAGAACATGGAACATCCATTCACGAGAGGAACGATATGCACATACAAGCTCAAAATAAAATAAAAATGCAAAAGGATAGAAAGGTGAATACAAGTCAACCATCTAACAAGTTATTCACCTCCCAATCATGTTCATTGCATTGTGAGAGCAGTTGACTGTCCAAAGGGACAATTGCAAGTGTCGAACTAGGGGGAGTACCAGGTTCTACACCTATTGTAGGAGATTTTTCATTTAAGCTCATGGAAGAGGAAAATAATGTATTCAAAACATTATGCACTTCTTCATCTATTTTAGAGATCTCATCATCATGATCATCCAGATTAATCACAATGGGAGGACGGATGGTAATTTCCAATGAAGGGTGTATCAGGAGTTACGGTTGTTGTATTGGATCATTTTGTTGTGATTGGAGAGGACGGTCATCAGTTAGTAGTTCTGTTAAAGGCGTATGTTGGTTTTCTTTGTTTTCTTCAATTTGTAATTGACGAGCAAAGGAAGATGATGTTGATTCCTCGCTCTAGCACCCGTAGTTTCTTGTGATTCAATTTTGAAGTTGTGTAGGTGTAGGCGGGTTGATCCACCATAGGCTCATTTTATTCCCAAAGGGGAGGAACAGAAGGAACCATAGGAGGTGATTCAATCACTTTATCTTTTTCTTTATAAACTTATTTTAGGCGAGGGGGCATGATGGGGTTGGTTTCATTATCTCTTGGGCGTTTAGATGAGGAAGGTGAAGTGTTTAGTGGTGGTTGATCTAGAGTTAGTGGTTCGGTCTTAGGTTGAAGCATTGTCTCATTGAGGATGGGAGTGTCGGAAGTGGATGGGGATTGGTTGTAGAGAGACAATTCGATAATTTTCCTTGCTTTAAATTTTTGATAAGTAATGAAAAATAAATCTTTGTGACATGTTATGGGTTCCATGGGCTCAGGCCAAAAGGCTTCTAAGGAGAATTTTCCTTTAGAATACAAAGGATTAAAGCCACTATGGTGAACAATGAATATGTCATTTTCAAGCGAAAACTTCAAACATTTATGTATGACTGAAGGGACAACTTTCATCAAGCGGAGCCATGGATGGCCTAGCCACAGAAAAAACTAATCTGACTATGGAATGATAGAGAATGTAACATCCATTGTCTAAGGTCCTATCTATAATGGAAGATCGATCGATCCTATTCTAGGGCACATGAAATCATTATGTGTTTTGATCCATGTTCTTGGTTTGTCATAAATATCTTGATAAAGATCATGTAATACCAAAAATTCCTCAATGATCACATTCTCACCACAGGTGGGATCTATTAGTATCCCATTCGTGGGATTATCATAAATATGACCGGCTATGTAGAGAGGACCATCTAGAAGATTCAGAAGAATATCCTTAGAAGAGAAAGTAATATCAAGATTTTTCTTAGGTTGGCCCTTACTAGGGATAATGTCTATCACTCCTACCGGATCACCCATAGGATTAATAGAAGTGATATGTGGAATAGGATCAGGATGTTTAATCTCTTTATGAACAATCATCACATCATTGTTTTGAGTTTCACTGGCTTTAACAAATGACACATTATTTTTAGGCATCGGATTGGTAAAATTTTGCAAATTTTGATTGGGTGGGGCAGCAGATGTATTGCCTTTAATATTAACATTTGAGATGGATAGATGACCAGAATCAATGAGGTCTTGCACTGTGTTTAAGACACTTACACTATTCTATGTCATGTCCATTTTGTCTGTGATAATGGCAATAAGCATTAGGTTGAAAGGTTGGAGGAAAAGGTTTAGTTGGATCTAATCGTTTAATAGTAGGTAAAGAAATCATTTTTTGATGTATAAGTTGGATCATTGTGTTATGGAGAGTTTCTGGTAAAGGTGTAAATTATCGTTTTGGATCTCCATAACTATAAGGTATCACAGATTTAATAGCTACTAATTGGTTGTTGATAGGTTGAGTTGGTTGTGGAGGAGGGGAGTTGAATTGTAAGAACCCTTTGTTTTGTTTTTGAAATGGTAGAAAATTATTGGCAATGCCAGGTTTGGATTTTTTAGTTTAGTTGACAGTGGACTTTGCATCATGACTACTGACCGAATTATGATAATTGCAAAGGGTTGTGCACAAGTGCATGAAAGAGGGAAATTTCATTATGGTCAATCTATCTTGGATTTGAATTTGAAAATTTTCAATGAACATCTTTTGGAGATGCGGATCAGGAATTTTAACATCAAGTTGGGGATAAAGTGACTAATAGCATGAGATGAAATCATTTAATTTTTCATCAATATTTTGTTTGCATCTCATTAAATGAGCCAATATCTTCTTTGGAGTCATATGAACTTGAAAATGACTTATCAATGCATCAACTAGTTCATTGAATGAACGAATTGAATTATTGGGTAAGAATGAAAACTACTCTAAGGCAGTGTCTTTTAAATTCCTAGGAAACAGTTTAGCCAATAGTTTATCATCAAGGAAAAAGTCACTGCACAAGGTTGTGTAGGAGTTAACATGACTAGTAGGATCACCCTTTCCTCCATACTTCTCAAATCTAGGCATTTCTATTCCTTGCGACATCCATGTTCTTAGGATTTCTAAAGAGAGTGGGTTGCTTTGGACATTATAGGTGGGTGGTCCATTCTAGTTTTGGTTGATGGTGGATATTTGTTTTTTCATGGAGGAGATGGTTTGAAAACATTATGTGATAAGAGGGTCAGTGTAAGTGGTATGAGGTGGAAGGGAAAGTGGAGATGGAGTGTATGTAGTGGTAGGGAAAGTGAAGGGAATGCTAATGGATGGTATTGTGGGAGAGTAGAAAACATTTGATGCCACAAAAGAATTAGGAATGCTAACAAGAATAGTCGGGGAAGGAATTGCATTGCTAACCTGTTGCATTGTGGTTGTGACTTGCGTAGTGGTGTAGGTAGGTATGGATGCCACTA
>VDFB02217996.1:0-10549 GCA_007258455.2 Sequoia sempervirens
TTTAGTTTTTCCTATTTCTATTTGTTTATTTTTTGGATTTTATAACACAGAACAAATACCAGGCAATTTTTCCTTTATGACCTCCATACTAACGAATATCGGCCATTCCACAACCTCTGAAACTCTGAAAAAGCTCTACTTTCTTACACTATTAATTTTTCACGATGAAGATTCATACATTTATTGCTACCAAGAAACTTCTAATGGAGACTAAAATGTATTCACACTTCTTCCATAGACATTGTACTAAAAATAATTTGGCCTTTGATGACAAGTTGCCAAATTTTCCCCTACTCTGGGAATTTTTTTTTTGGCTTTTATAACCCATAATTTTTGGTAGAAAAAACCCAACTATTTACACTTTGGGCATAAACACAACCACAAATTTTTTTCCAATAATAATGTATAAACATTACTAACACTATATTATTGTAGTAAAACCCATTTTTTCCTTTATCAAAAACACTATATTATTGTATAACAACACCATAAGATATAGATGATATGCACATTAAAGTTATGTAAATATTTCAAGTTAGTTAACTTTGAATGCAAGAATGCAAAAAAAATGAGATCATTTTAATGCTTATAATAGATATATTCATATTTAATAATTAATCTCAAATTGATTAAAACTATATATATTCTTAAATTTATTTATTATTATCAATATATATTATTAAATACATGTTTATTTATGTCTATTTAATACTTATTAATTGATTGTTTATTCTTTGTATAGATAAAAATAATAAATATCCTTTATACAAATATAAATAATTAAGAAATTTATACTATAAAACTAATTAATATTATATACAAATAAATATATCATTAAGGAACCATAAAAAAACAAAAGTAATAAATAGATTCTAACAATACCTAATTTCTTTTTATCTTTGTATAAAATCTTATTTTAAAATAATATAACCCTTTTTAAAGGGAATGGGCAATATATTCCCATTTTCTTTACTTAAGGAATTCTTTTACTTAGTATGAGAATTACATCGATAAGTCATTATAAGGGGATTGGTATGCCTCACAAAGCTAGTGAACATATAGAAGCTCTCTTGGTGTAAAAGCGGCGGGGCCCTAGAATCATATAGTTGATTTATTATATGGTTTGTATGGATGTCATTGCAATGCATAAGCTTAAGTGGGAGAATGTGAGGCTTGCATAATATTTAGTTGTAGCCCTATTTAACGTGACTATTGGGCTTAAAGGGTTCCCCACTTCATTTCTCTCGGTTTGAGCCAAAGGCTACACAATATGTTGCTTCCTAGTCTATGGTTTTGGTACACATGTATGAGGGGTTTGAGTAGCGAGTACTAAGCTTTACAAGATCTCACAGGTACATAGGGTTGCTAAAATACAATCAGAGTAAAAGAAGAAAGTGTGTTGCATATGTGATTTACATTTGAAGATTAATACACACTTATATTTTTTTAATAATAAAAATTTATCATACAAAATATTATCCATGTCGATCTTTTATCATTATTTATTAATTAATCCAATATAATTTTAATAATAAAAATTTAACATACAAAATATTATCCATGTCCATCTTTTTATCATTATTTATTAATTAATCCAACTTTATATTTCAGACAAAATTAAATTTTACTTGTATATTATTTTTTTAAAATATTTGATAATCATTTAATTGAATATATTTAATATTTGAAAATGATTTGTTTAATAAATATTAATCTCTCTGAATATTGCATATTGATTGCTTCAAATGTTACGATTAATATACTTTATTAAATAAACAAATTTCATACGGCTATCTTAGCTTTTTAAAATTATTTGAGGTAATATTGAGTGACTAAAATCATATAATTACACATCATTTGTAAAAACATCTTTTACGGGCTAACATTCATTGACTTGATGGAGATACATATAATAAGGAGTGCTGAAAACTCTCTTCACAAAGTTTTCTATATATTGTATGATATCCATTTGGTATGCACTCTCAAGAGTTCAGCTCTCAACAGCTGTAAATTACTTGTGGTGTTATGTTTGAAAGAAGTTATGAAAAGTTGTAGCAACAACACTTTGAGAATGAAATGAAGTATGTTTGTATGAGCTAACTGTCAATGTTAAGAGGTTGTAATGGTGTCTGTTTGTATGAGAGCTCAAGCTCAATATACCTGGTGAATGCAATGGTTGTTGATTGAATGAATAGCAGCTCAGTAGATTTATGTAAAACTGTTTTGATTAGATCAATATAAAATATCATGATTTTTCATGTTTGTGTAAGTTTTATGTTTTTCCCTTACCATTGCATTCCAATCCAGACTGACTGTGGCATCCTTCAAACCCAATATATGTGTCAAACTGAGTTGAACCTTATGTCTAACTTTGCATCCATGAAATGGAGCGTTGATTGTGATGCACGCAAGCATCCTTAGACCAATATCATTGTGCATCTTCTTACATTGTGCATCTATTGATTTTGTGAGATGCTTGCATCCAATTAGACAAGGCTTTTGAGTTTAGTATTAGATCAATGAGGCTCATAAAATTGTGGTAAATTAAATTCTTGCATTCAAAGAGTTGAAACTTTCAGATTTGATAGGCCTAGGTGCTTTATAAACCTCAAGACTATTTTAGCAATAAGGTTTAGGTAACAAATGAGTAAAATATTTATTTTAAATTAAATAATAAGCATGTTTATTTGAATAAGTGTGAGATTAAATATGGTTAAATTGATCAGAGTAGTAGTAAATATATCTGTTAGAAAAATAGGTAAAAGCATAATAAAACATAATCAGTAATAATGAATGGATGGTGGAATGGAAGGAATGGACCAGGGATGGAATGGAATCAACACCCCATTAGGAACATGGAAGGAATGGAAATGGAAGGAAGGATGGAACACCACATGGAATGAAGTGAGTTGCTATAAGATGTTTCCTATAATATAGGAAATACAAGTCCTATATATATGTATTGAACAAATGTAAAAGGAATGTGAGTAATTTAATATCATTGTGATTTATTTTATGACTATCTCTATCCATATTTCCAATATGGTTTTAGAGATCAAGAGAATGTGGGACTGATGCAGATATGTTGTTCTGAAAGCTTGGAGAGATCCCGGTGGTCTTGTGATTCATCAAGGTGTAAATTGAAAAATAGAAAAAAGGGGGCTCATGCGATTGGCTATTCACTCATGATAGTGAGAGCGGTAGGGCACTCAGTATCATGGCCAGATATTCTATTGATTCGATTCTCTCATTTTATTACTTTGTTGTTGTCTGCATATCTGGATTGGAGATTTTAATTGGAGGTTCACAGGAGTGTTGGGGAGATTTGTATTTTCTTTCCACAAATTGACCAACATTCTCATAGTGTGCTTGGATCGATTGGCATATATTTTCACAGGGCTCTTTATGGTGTGCACCATGTCTCTTCCCTCATATTCATCTTACAGGGACATAGTTTTTTCATTGAAATTTGAAATTGGAATCCTTCACTTAGATCTCCAACCCGTGTGGAGGAGTGGTGACTATCAGTGGCCTGAGATTTGTGTAGATCGGAACTATATTTTTTCCAGTCAGTACACATCATTCTTGAAACCTCAGAACCGCATGTTTGCATTTGCAGTCTGTATCACACTCATATCAGTTTGGATTGGTGATTACTCCTCTGCATGTAGTCTATGAGACTACATCCTTGGTGCGATTTTTGGGTAGGAATTATTTATGTGATTGCATGTGCATAATGTGATATTTGGTACTGTTTTATTTGATCTGTATCATTATCTTCATTCCTCTATTTGTACCTTCATTCTTCTATATGTTGTATGAGTGTATCATTTTCTTTTGTCTTGTTCTTTTTATTTTGGGGATGAAACAAGGCTTCAAGTCATTTAGGTCTCTTCGATGTTGGACCAAACAAATTTTTCTTTGTTTGCACTCTCTATGTGTCATTCTTCCTATTCCATGAGTTATTTGGGAAATTATGACATTTTTGAGATGCATAATATCATTGTAGCAAAGACATACACCAACCCTGAATCTGTGGATCCCTTACACATTTTGGATTTCATTTTGGGGACAACCCCTTCCCTTTTCTTGATGTAGCTTCTTTTGGAAACATATGCTTGACACAGGGCTTTCTGAATAAGATCTCATGTATTTTTTATTGTTAGCATTTTTCATTTTCTACTTTGAAATAATTGCTGACAGTGTGGTTTTAGCAATTTCTTTAAAGTGGGGGAATACATTGGCATTATCATTTCAGAGATCTTTGGACTATTCTCATGTTTCATTGTGAAGCCTTCTTACTCCTTGTGATGTGTCTTCCTCTTGGTGGTGTCATTTGGTTTGATGTCCTCCAGGAGTGTGACCTTTCTCAGCATATGACTTTCCTCTTAGCAGTGATGCTACGTGTTGTATTCCCTAATTTGTGAATTTCTTATCCTGGACTTGTCCTCTCTAGGAGACATTAGAAATGATGTTACCAAAGAGGAAACCTTACATGAACTAAGAAAAATAACATAGCTTCTTAAACCTTATGAACCTTGAAGTTATAACCTTTTTCATGGCCACCAAGAATAACACACATTTATTGCCTATGGAGCCTTGTTTGTTCATAAGTGTTTAGCACAATGCAGCTTGCTAAGTGTTATGAAGATCAAATTTCATGGTGTGTGGTTCCTTATTAAATTTCTCGAAGGTATAACTTTGGTATAGTCTGGGTGTTGGTATTTGGAAACTGATCATGCAAATACTATACACTTGTAACGTATCCCCGCAAGGGTTTTTTATGTTAACACATCAAAGATTTCCCACTAATAAGTCAAATGAAAAAATGACTATAGAACCCTAATTCTATAAGCTTCCAAAAATCTTGTTATACGCGGTTGGGATGTAAGTTGGGGTGTGTGTAATTCAGGCGATTGTAACATATTTTGCACTGGATAATAAAATCATTGGGTGGCTAAGTTTCTATGGATGTAGCCCATATTGGGTGAACCATGCAAAATTTTTGGGTTGATCTCTTTTGTGTTATTCTTCATTTTTATTTCTAGATTATTTATGGATTATTTATTTTAGTTATGCTAGGGGGCCTTTGGAAAAACACACACACAAGGGCTAGTGTAATGAGCCATCCACTAGGTGAGCCCCCCAAAAAAGGGCGGGTAAGTGAGAAAAAAGATGCCTTTGTCTAGGCTCTCACCATACAATAACAAAGTTGCGCCAAGTCTACAGGCTCCCATTGTACTAACCACAACATGATCTATATGCTATGCTAATACTATACTAAATGTCAAAAATTTTAATGCCAATACTGATAAAATAATCCAAATATAAGTAATGCGGGCTTTGAGAAGTCTCAACAAGTTACTCTCTTGATCAATAGTAGGGGATATTTATTTCTTAGCACAAGATTACATACATATATTAGATGATAAGGCCTTAGATGAACATGGAGAGAAAGGTGGAAAACCTAGATATTTCTTGAAATTGTACAATATAGATTTTACTTGATATCTACCATTTTGCTCCATGTTTTCATTATATCCATGTTTAGAGAGGATTTTTTATCCAAGTGCATATTGTTATTCCAACTCAGACGAAGGAGTTTTATGCTTCTGAGAAGGATTGTCTTCTTCACATGAACACAAATAATTCTTCAGTTTCTTAATGTTACGCATCTAGATCCTCTCATGAGGGATGGGAGTTGAGGAGCCCCCATCACCAACATGGGGTGGTGTTTGATATAGAACCAAGTTTATAAAATAAAAACAAAAGATTCTATAGGTGTATATTTTTAGATTTTGTACTCTCCCATAAAGGAGGGTGTAAAATCTAATAAACCCCAATCGTCACTAAAATATGATTCATTTGTATATGACTCTTTTGGATTTTGAGGGTGAGATTTTGGATTCTTCATTCAAGTGAGGCATAAAACCTAATGACCCCCAATCATCACATACGAGTTGTGTTGTAGGCGAAAGACAATTAGGATTAGCATCAACTTGTATAGGTTCTACTTTGGAAATTGGAGTAAAAGTGTAAGGGTGTTGGCAGTGTTATGATGATGTTAAACTTGTGATTTGTAGCTTTTCTCATCTACTTCAACCATGTATATCTTATTGTTGTATTCAAATTTCATCTCATGGTGAAGAGTAGAGGGGACTTCTTGCATAGCATGAATCCATGGCCTCCCGAGGAGAAGGTCGTAGAAAACAGGTCATGGCATGATAGGGATAGAGGTAGGAAAAACTGTACAGGTCTAACCCCAATGAGTAATGTGATAATTCCCAATAGTTTCCTATTAACATCATCAAAGAGAAAAATTAAGACCCGCTCCATTGTCTATGAGAGTGCGCTTAATTGCAGTTTTATTTATAATCACCTTTATCATCAAGGATTCATGTTTATTTTGTATCTCAAGTGAGGGTAATTCTTGTTGATGGAATGTGATATCTGACTTCATCACTTCCATACAATCGAGGGGGGTTGCTACATCATTCAATTTCGCAACAAATTAGATATAATTCTTTTGCAAAATTACTTGGAGGATCCTATTGTGTGCAGGTGATGTTTGATTAAGATCCCATAAGGATATCTGAGTGGGATTATGTTTAAGTTGTTTGATGAAATCAGGCTCCTCTCTTCTATGTAAAGGAAAATGATGGGCACTAGGAAAAATAGGCTGAGGAAATGATAATGAAGTGGGAGTGGTTTTTGGTTGCCTATTGTTCCATGTATTATATGTGTGAGCAATGGTATTGTAACTCGGTTGCTGCAAAACATTGTTACTATCAAGTTGAATTATAAAATACAAGATAAATCCTAGTTTTAATGGTTTATTTTAAGGTATTTTGATGCTGAGAGGTTACTTAGGAGGTTCGCTAGTTAAAGGAGATCCAATTTCTGCAGTGATAGCCTCGAATCAGTTACATCGATGACCTTCTAGTGAGGGGGGATCTAATGTGAATTTAACATCTTCATGTATGCCATCCATCCTAGTGTTCGCTGAGAGAAGTGTATCATTGAAAGAGAGACAAATTTTTTTTTGCATGATGCTCAATAATTGGGTCTTCTAACACCAAAATACGTTCATCACAAGTAGGAGAGGTATTGAGAGAAGAGAAACTATGATTTTCATTATTTTCTATGTATGCATCCTCTTGTACCAAAGCTTTAATGGATGATTTAGGTGAGATGAAGTCCTCAAGGGTTTCATCTAGCATGTCAAGGTCATCACAACTAAAGGGTTTAAAGGATATGCTTTCTCCAAGGTTAACCATTTAGTTTTCGTTTGATATATATATATATATTGTTTTCTAATGATTTCAAAATGTAAACTAATCTATCTCTAAACTATGAAATGATGTTGAAAGTAGAGGAAAAATACAAAAATGGAACACTATCCTCATCTGAAATATGCAAGAAATGATTTTTAAAATGTTGCAAGATCTAACTAAAGAAGTAATAACTTTAATTCAAAATCAGACTATTCCCGGAAAATAGCTCTCAGATCTAAAAACGACAACAAAAAGGAAAAACAGAGAGTAAAAGTCACCCTGAAACTGCCTTGATTAGAGAGAAACCTTTATCCAAAACTAGGGAAAACACCTAATCAGTAAAATATAATGCACTATGGAACAAATACAACTCAGTACTTAGATGTGTCACACATTAGCATATGTGACTTATAAATTCAGATGCATCACACTACCAAGCACATTTGTCACATAGATCACTTGTGGCTTAAAAATCAAAACTTGCATCACACGTTCATGCACATGCATTGTACCCATCCACAAGTGCGGCGTACCATATCGGCGTACAATATCATATTCATCATTTTAGACCATGGTTGTATCACACAAGTCATATGCATCACACTTAGCATTTTCAATTCTATCGCATTTGAATAACTCTAACAGATAGATGCATCATACTGAAGAAGATGCAATGAAACACCCCACTTGTTGTGAAAATGATAACAAATGTGACACGCGTGTGCACCACATCTCCTTGACCAAGTTTGAGCCCTATAAACCACTAAAAGCAATAAATTTACAAGGAAGGAATGGGGCACATGCCACGTCGCTCAAGCTCTCTAGTTGTCTGAAGGTTTGAACCCTAAATATACAGCGCAGGTGATATTTTGGAAAAAGCTCCACAACAAGGTCACTCTCACAACTCACTATTCACTCAAGTCAAAATGCACAAATGACCAATTTACGTCCCAAAATTTTACTTATACCCCCCTAGGTGTAGGGTTTTTACCAGGTATGTACCTAATATTGAGTCTAAAACCTAATGTGGATATCCTAGATGTCTTGGAAATTAAACCTTTTAGTGTGCACTGTTGGATTTGCTTTGGCCAAATATTTTTTCTAAAATTTGTAAAAATTTTCTGACGAGACATAGGTCTATCTTGTCTCCATCACAACACACCAGGGCATATTTTGAACTTAATCTTTTTGCTACAACATTGAGATTAATTCACATTGTATCAAAGAGGGGCGAAATGAAGACACTGAAAAATGTCCTAAGCATGCAAACGCCATGTTCCTCATCAATTTCCCATCTTCCCCTATATAATTGAATAACTTTAATTATTAAATTATTTTGTAAACTCATACTCTTCTATTAATTAAATAGTTTTAATTATTTAATTAATTCATTTCCCCCTTGTTTATTCTTTCTCTCTATAATTAAGAAATTATTATTTATTTAGTTATTCACTTTCATTTGCATTCTATGATTAAATAATTGTTTTAATTATTTAATTATTCATGAGCCTTTTCTTCCACAATTAAATAAATCCTATTTATTTAATTCCCTACTTTTCTGCACACTAGTAAATAATTATTTTAATTATTTACTAATTTTTCTTTTCCTCCACTTTCTAATTAGATAATTGTTTCTAATTATTTTAATTAAAAATTAGCTTTCCCCTCTTCTTCTATAGTTAAATAATTTCATATAATTAGTTAATTTGCTCCAAGCCACCTCTTTTTCTTCGTCAATCTCCTCTTTTATCTAAATTAACCTCCACCCTTGATAAGGTTTTATTACCTTTTAATCTCCACCATCCATCATTAACTAAACCCTATTTTTGCCCTATCCCTATTTCCTTGCTTCTTAAAGTAATCTCATCCATTGATATTTATCATTTAATCTTGGCCCTTCATTCAAATTGTATTTTCTATAAAAGAGACCCATAACTTTCATTTTGGCCCTAACTGAAACCACTATCTTTGATATTTTACCCTAACTACAACCACTATCTTTGATATTTTGCTGTCACTATCTTTGATATTTGACCCTAACTACAACCACTATCTTTGATATTTGGCTGTCACGCTAGACTTATTCTTGCATACTGCAAATCTGAGGGCAAGCTAGCAGTGAAATGGAGAAGAGCAATGAAGGTGATTCAGATATGGCATAGGAGTTGTGGTAAGATTGCTTTGTTATTTTATATTTCTATGTTCATTTGTGCTTCACTATTGGATTAAGGTCTTGAGGTTTGAGTTTTATGTAAGTGGTAGTGGATACTATTGATTCATGCCTTTCACCCTTGTTTTACTCTATTCTAAAGATTAGTTTAAATTAAAAGCATTCAATATCTTTTTTCACTGCCATGACAAATTCATCTCAAGGAAAATTCATCAACAGTATGGCAAACTTTTAATGCGATGAATTTTCGTTGGTGGTGAATTTTCTTTGAGGTGAATTTGTGGCGGCGGTGAATTTTTTTGTTGACGGAAAATTTTCCTAGGGCCTCATAGCATATGTAAGAAGCGTTCTTGGTGAATAAAATTAATTTTGATAATTGATGCAGAATACACATTGTTAATGCTTATACAACAAAGCAATTAAAAAATACAGATTTTTTTAAAATTTACAATAAAAAGCAATAAAAACTTTATTAAATATACTGTGAATTTTTTTATGTGAATTTTTTTATGATTAATACGAAAAAATGGAAAGGATTCTTTAAAATATAATTTATTTATCAAGACAAACTAGATATAGAACACCTCATCTTTTCAACTATAGGAATATTGAAGAAGAAAAATTTACGGAATTGTGAAACAATGATGGGATGCTTGAACAAATAGTAATGACAATTTATATTCCACTTCTTTAAATATGATGTTCAAAATCTCTTAGCAGTTTGCAAGAATAAATAGAAACGAAGGATTCTAAATTTCTGTTCACATTTGTATCCACTCCACTGGTCAACATTTAGACGACAGTGTAACAATGTGGACTGTCTATATATTAACTGGAATTATTGAATAGAGATAGCAGCCCCACGAAATTACTATTACATGATCTTTGTCCTCGCTATGCAATAAACTTGATCAATATCTAAATAGGATTTTCAGACTGCAAGGGTTGGCGATCCTTACTTAGAGATCCCTAACTAGCACCCCTCCCTTCACTGCATTAGCTTCAAACATTGACAATCCTCAACTACAAAGGTTGGGCTCATAAAGAAATGTTTGAACTCTTGGAAAGTATTAATATACTATGCCGTGAACAACCTATTTTCAAC
>VDFB02217997.1:0-19861 GCA_007258455.2 Sequoia sempervirens
TTCCCATGGTTGTAGAAGAAATAGTATATGTTTTTACAGTTTGCTCACTTCTCAATTTTGTCATTGTACTAGGAAAAATTGCTTGTGCCTATAGTAACAGTCACAATTTGTGCATTCCTACAAGTATACTTGATCGTTCAATAGCAGATTGCAAGGTCAGTTTTCCAAATTGTCTTTCTGCTTTCCTTGAAATGCAATTGAAATTCTTCAATATAATAACTGCATAGAGTTCTTTTCCATGTATTCATTTTTTCATCTTGTATTCCTCATTTCTTTGAACATAAATGATTTAGAAGGCTACTTCCACATATACAAATAGGAAAACGCATTTCCCACAATTGCAATAGTAATTTGTCTTCGAACAATAGAACAGGTTTTGCTTATGTGTTAATTAGTTATACTTCCTCTATACAATATCCATAGAATAGAATGAACTACTAACATGCAATTTTTAAACCCTGTTTGTAGTTTCAAATAGCCTATAGAGTCATAAGTCTTTGTTTTATGTCAACTGGTTTTTACCTATATGCATTTAAGGCAATTTTTTTCATAGGACTGCTTATATCTATGGCAAGTTGCTATGCAGTGTGCAAGTGAACGTATGTTTAATCTTCTTGTATTGCAAACAAAAGCCCACAAAGTTAATTTCAAAAGCTGACATGGCACATGAGTACAATGAATGATGTACTACGTTACTCATAGACATGACACAATATTTTTACATGGTCTTGTTTACATGCAAAATGACATTAACCACAATTTTTTTTTGCTCACATTGCCAATTTCACTGTGTGCTTTAAACCTCTAAAGTAAGAGAAAACTGAGGAAAGAAACTATTTATTGCCTCAAGTAACTCGTTTCTGGTTCTGGACACTGTAACTATAACAAAGTCTACTCAATCGCTATAAACTCTTCTAGAACAAAGACTTGTAGAATAGAAAAACAATTTGCGCAAAGTAATAGTCATGCTTAACAGCTGACTTAAGTCTATAACAAAAGAACAAAGCAACCTGGCTATACATGTCCACCAAGCCATTCCAGCAGTTTCTCATCCACCCACATGCTATTTAATGCATTTGCTTTGCATGTATGCACTGTGCGCCTGCACCTCTGAGTTTCAATCGCTTTTTTTAATTATTTAATCAATCTATGCCTTCACTTTTGCTTAATGGACCTATGCCTTTGCATTTTCCTCAAATTTTTAAAACACAAATTATTTTAAAAGCTATTCCCACAAATAAGAAAATCCATAGATCTTCTTTGATCAAACAATGCTTTTGCATTTCCCTGATTTTCTTTAAACAGAAATGATTTGTGAAACTATTCTCTACATGCCACTTAATTCATGTTTATCTGAATAGCTTTAAAATCATTTGTTCTTTGAAAAAAATCAGTCGCTTAGAAGTACATAGAAACAAAGGAATCCAATTACACAAAACATTTAAATACCATAGACTAAGATTGACAATGTGAGCAAAAAAGATTCTTGTTGACCATTTGTTGCATGTAAACAAAGCTACCTGAAAATATTGTTTTGTGTTTGTGGCACTAAAAGTATACATCATGCATTGTACTCATTTATCCACTTTGTCAATGTAACAGGAATAAGTACATACAATCCTACTGGGGGACAATGGATGACAAGGTCAAGTTGAAGAATTAATACTAATTTCCCCTTGTGCTTCTATTAAATTGTATTAAATAATAGCGTTTGATACCATTCATACACAACATTTTTCTATTCTCAAGTACATTAGGATACCGCGGTAACAAAGAGAATGATAGATGTTGACACCCTATGAATAACAAAGCGCCCAAATATCAAACATTGACTACATGCTTAAGGGTGAGGGGCTTCGCAGTTGAGTCTTTGCGTGTTGGTGATTGTTTGTTTGACTCATTACAACTATTAGCGAAATCGTTACGCATCAATTGAACTATGAAATAGAGCTATATATTGGATTAAGGTTGCGCTAGTCAAAGGACAAAAACAATAAAATCCATACAACTATAAGACTAGACCACGATACTCTATATACATTGCACAAAGTACATGATCCTGGCTTATATTTCTATAGATCTCACGATTATTTGCAAAGCCACAAGTGGATTACCTGCCGGATAGTGGATTTTGGGGTGACCTATTTTGCATTCACTAGATATCAAATGGTTGAATACAAATCCCCTTTGGTCGAACAACGACAAGAAAGGTGCCCACAATTCAATAGTTCGATTACAGGGAATTAGTCTCTATACTATTTCATGACATGAATTATTTAAATGGACACTTTGAACCATTGTTAAAGAGAATTGAAACACAAAGCGTAACTTCAAAAACAGCCCATAGGTTCACATGAAATAAAAAAGCATTACAAAGTATCCTCGAATGTCAAACATTGACAATGTCCTTAAATTTTGAAAGGCATTTGTAGATTAAGCACATTTGCATACAATGTTGGTGATTGTTTGTTTGATTAAGCTTCAAGTACTACTTAACAACTAGTACACCTCAACTCAATTATGCAATGGAGCTATAGATTATTTTACAAGCTTGCTTTCAAAAGGAGAAAATCCCGATTAGAATCATTATTTACATTACAATAACCACAAAAACTTCAAGCTAAAGAAAAAGCCGCAACTAGAAATGTCTAGTCTTCATACGTAACAATGGAGAGCATTAATCTAAACACATGTTCAAAAAACAAATCACATTTGCTCCTATGTACATTGAACACTCGTAGCTTAAAAGCACATGCATAAGACATTGTCAATGACTATGGCATAATGCAATCTGATATCTTATGTCTCCAAGAAACACATATGCATCCCTTCGAGCTAAATACCTTGCTACAATATTTTGATATCTTCTTTGTACATAGCATACATGGCATAGCAACTTTAACCAAGAAATATTTACTCTTGTCAAAAACAACACAACATGAAACCTCAAATATTGAAGCCATCACATCAACAGTAATGCTATCTAGCAATGAACTCAATGTTTGTAATATTTATGCAAGACCTGCAACTACCATAGATGAAGTAATCACAATCTTGCAAATAATTATTGGATCCACAAATTTAGAAAACATGTTGTACATTTTAGGCGATTTTAATGTCGACATGTCTTCAGAAAGCAGAAGCAAAAAAATGCTCCACAGTTATATGTAGCAAAACGATATACAATTTATGTTAAACCAACAACATAGCATCAGCAACACAGTCATTGATCACATTTGGTCCAACATGACTACAAATATATTCTCTATCTATATATCAGAAGCATATTGGACTTATCACAATCCAATTTTCCTAGAATTGCATGTTGCCCAATAGACAAATTCAACTTTATAGAACTTATAGCCTTATATCACCTTTATGCATTGCAATGTCTTTTCCAATGCTATATCCATTATTTGTAGGAGATCTATGGATGAAACTAAAAGACAGTCAAAGTAAATACAAACCACACAAGAAGAATCAGCACAATGGTAAAGTGCTCATAGTATTATTCCTTCATACTCATTCACCCAAATCACAAATATTCAAATAACATTGTTCCAATTCTTTGCAGGACACCAAAAGATGTCTCAAAAAGACAAGCAAAACAGGTGCAAATTGCACAGGAAGAGTCAGCACAATGGTAAATGCTTGGTTCTTCATTCTACCACCATTTGCCCAGCTTGCTAATATTAAATTAGCATTCAATTGACATTATCCTTGTTCCTTGTAGGACAAGAATCAAGAAACCTAAGATTGTTTCAATCGAACAGCTAAATGCAAAAAGAGCTGGAGACACCTTCCAAGGTGATGTGCTTGTTGTCTACAAAGCAACATTGGATAAGACCAACAAAACATGGGAAATGCTACGTGCTGATCTAACAGATCACAAAGAGGAAATGACAATCACGTTAAATGTTAGTGGAAACCTTGTGTATCAACATGAGCCTAAAATAGTCCCGGGGTCAGCTATTTCAATCTTAGATTTCCAAGTTGCACCTAGGACAGATTATGACAGAGGTGACTGTGATTGCATTTTGATTTTAACAGACATAAGCACCACTGAAAACATCCCCCACCTCTGTCAAGAGTACAAATTCATTCCAAGTACGACTATCGGCCAATTGCTAACAACTGTAAATGAGTACCCAGCTGGCACAATAGCTGCGCTAGTAGTTGGTGCCAGGAAAATGGGTACCCAATTTGTAGTTGACATCAAAGATGGCCACACTGACATAGACAGAGCACAGGTATTTCGGTCTACAGAACTTTTACCTCTTCTTTTAGTTTCAACCTTTTAATGTTCTATAGTGGTCTCTATAACAATTTCTGTAACAAAATCTAATTCTCTCATTCAATTGCAGGTGCTATTACGGTCAACATATGAGCAACAATACTTTGCACTCGAAGACCAGTTGCATACAAATAAAACACCTGCAATGCTTTTCAAGAATGTTGTAAGAAAAATAGATCAAAAGAACACATTTCACACATGTCGATCAACATTCATCTGTAACTTGAATGACAAAAGAAGCTTGGAAAAACTCAACAGCCTACTACATTCAACTTTCAAGGTAACAACATTCATTTTTTTAAAAACTAGTGCATCCAAACTTGTATTTTTGTCTCCTCTAACAATTTTGAACCATATTCTATAGGTTTCTGGTACTCTAAAAGCAGCAAATGCATTTTCCAATCCATTTCATGCATGCTGTCCAAAATGCAAATTCAAATTTGTTGCTTATGGCACACTTCAGGAAAAAACTGCTCACTGTAAACAGTGCAACCAGCAAGTCAATTATACATTCTGTTTACAACTTAAAACTACCATAACAACTTATGACAATCAAACAATTTAGTCTTCAATTGACCAGGTCACCATGCACTGTCTATTGCCCGCACTGCAAAGGCTCAGCTATGAAGACTATATCAAGGACAAGTCAGCAGTGATATTCATCCTACGGGACTTCAGTGCTGAAGGACATTTTAGCCTTGACCAAAACAATGCCATTGTTGAAGCCATTTACATTGACAAATAGATAGGAAACATCACCAGAAGGTAATAAAGTCATTCATATGTAAACTTTTTCTCTTCTGAACCAGCACCTCAAATCACTATCCATACAAACTATGTTTCTAATACATAGCATTTTGTTGGCTTTACAGGAAACTAGGAATACAGGAGCACAGATTTACATTGTTCAGACTTTTACTTTTTTGCCTTTCCATGCTCCAAGACATTTCACTGGTTTTCACATGTTAAAGACATCTTTGGTTTTAAAATACTCTATTGCTATTATACATTTAGACACTTTTATAGGTTACTATGTTAAAGTCTTCTCGAATATGGACATCTGAAACTCTAATTTTGTTTTTGCACCTATGAAGACAATGGTTCTCTATGTACATCCGACATATATGTTCAATAATTATGACCCCTCCATGCATAATGCCATTCAAACTATATAGTTTAAATGTTTCCTTTTGCATTTTGTCCTTCCTAGCTTTTCCAATATTTGCTTTCTGATTCTTACGTTTTCGAGAGTTTATGGTGACCGAGTAGAAGTTGTTATGGTTGCACACTCTAGACCCATTAACAAGTTACTTGGGACAATAAATAGTTATTTTCCTCTGGCTTTTTTCATTTTATGCTGTTAATGCAACCAAGTCTCGCCCCTGCTTTTATGCATTGTACTTTATAGTCACTTTTCCATCACGCATTCTAATGTATAAAGTACACTCCTATATACACAAATCCATATGTTGCTTTTGCTGCATATATGCATATTTACATGTATATATGCCTCTATGTCCATATGTACATATGCACATATTCATGTATGCATGTATTCATCTAAGCTTCTACGTATCCCTGTATGCAACTGCGTATACATGTGTCCATGTATTTATGGATGTGCCACTCTAGCCTTGTACCAATTTATTATGTTATATGGATATCGCATATAGTAACACTAATTAGCTTTTCCACCGTACATAGCAGTTGTTTTCATAAATGCCAGATCGAGCTTATATGTATCAAGATACATATATACTCACACTAAAAACTACTGAATTATGATCTCTATTGTTCCATTTTCATAGACATGTTACTATTGCAATCAACTGTGTAAAGCATTTGTGTCCAAAGAAATTAGATACAGGAATGGCAATATGTTACACAACCTTGTCTTATGCTTTTATAGCAGTTTTTCCATTGCATTTCAAGAAAACCAGAAACTAGAATTTTATTCATATTATTTCATCTATGGCATTTACAGCTTTTCCAATAATTATTACAAGCATAGAGTTCAGTGTTGAATAGTTCTATTGTTCATGTCATGGCTTCAACATTGTTCATGTCAAATTGCATTATTTGACAAAGTTAACATGCAAAAACCAAAGTGTCCATTGTGAACACTTATTGCATTCCATGGGACCACATTTCTTTGAGGAGTTTTTTTGAACAATTCGCTTCCCTTGTATATGCTTCCATATTTTGCATATGTGCCTATGAGCACATTAATTATAATAGTTCACAAAATTCCTTTATCCTGTATGCTTCCATCATAGCGAAAAAGCTCAAAGCAATTGCAGAATCTAGGTTTTGAGAACACAGGCTTACAGAACACAAAAACAACGCACACAAAGTAATAAAGATGCATAGCAAGTGGCTTAACTCTATATTAAATGACCAAAGTACCCTGTTCATGCATGGTCACCAAGCCACTCTAGCGCGTTCACCTCTAGCCAGATGCCATTTAATGCATTTAATTTGCATTCATTACATTGTGTCATGGATTACGTGCCTCTATCCACCAACTTTTAAACTATGCCTTTGCTTAAATTTATTTAATCAATTTATGCGTTCACATTTTACTGAATTTTTAAAACGAAAATGATTTATAAAACTACTCGGACGAATAGAAAAATAGATAAATGCTAATTTTCCAATATATAAAATAGCTCTCAAAATTCAAACTATACCAAAAAAAAGCAATATGTTAAATGGTGAAATGTGATTGGTTCATGCTGCCGGTTAAAAGCATTCCGGGCAAATGCATAAGCAAATTAAAATATAGGGTTCCTGAGAAGAGCTTTTGATTAGAATCCATATGCATACTGATTTGTTAGGATTTAGGTGTCATCAACCTTGTAAATCCTTTATTTTTATTATTCTCCTAAAGTGTTTTGTACATTTACCCATAAGAGGTGAAACTATTTGACCAACAGTGGTGAAAGAGACTATGTAAATGCAGTGTTACCGTTACCGTTTATCCTTATGGAAAAGGACAAATTAGCTAGGCGTCCCACCTTGGAATCTTATAAAATAAGGTTGTGGGTCAAAATAGGGTGTTGTAAGAGCATCTATGACATGCATGCAAGTTGTCATAAGATGCTATGACAGTATGACAGATTCCCTATTACAGAATATGCTATTTTTAGACCCTAGGTGCCCATGCATAAAGATGCCTTATGACAGCTGTAAGAGCATCACGTAAGAGGCTATTTTGTGTCTGACCATTTCAAGGAGGGAGGTGTGGGTTTTTCTAGGTGGTATTGCTGCCTATTATTTGGTGAAACCATGGTGGTTTTCATCCTCACAAATCTCTATAAATTGGGGCCTTGAGCTAGTGTTATTAAGAATTCAGTTTTGCAGGGGTAACAGGGTGCTGCTGGATTTACAGGGAATGATAAGAGAAGTCTATTGCTGCATGTAATATTGAAGATTATCAGTAATATACTTGCCTCTCTTTTGGTGGTGGAGTTTTTTCCCTTTGGGGTTTCTCCACGTAAATCTGTTGTTGCATGTGTTATATTGTTCTATCTCTCTCTCTCATTCTTTCTTCACACTAAGGCTAAGGTTAATCTTCATATTTTAGATTTGCATTCACACATTTAAGTTCATATTGCAATCTTTCTTCACCTTGTTTTTCAACATGATTCAAACTAGTGGTGAAGGTACATAATCCACTGATGCAAACTCAATGCATTGAATGGCATCTGACTAAAGGGAACGCTGTTTGCATTGCTAGTTACTCTTTGAATATATAACAAGGTTCAAGGAAAAAACTCTCATTATAGCACATGTTGACATAATTTTGGTTCCAAACCTCTCTTTATGAGACCACTTTGCAGTAATCAAAAATATACAAACTTTACAAGGCTCACATGCAACCATGCATCTTGCCCAGAGATACACATATACATGCATCCATGTGTACTGCAATACATGCATCTATGTATACATGCACCCATGGATATATGTATCTATGCAACTTCATATGCAATCCATGGATATTTCCATACATGCATATTTAAGCATTTATGTATCCAACTATGCATCTATCTATCTATCCATGCAACTATGTTTCTATGTATTCTTCTACCTATAGATGCATCCACGCATATATGTATCTATGTTTCTATGTGCAAATGTATACAGGCATCTATCCATGTATGTGTCAATGTATCTATGAATACATCTATCCATAGATACATGTATCTACGCATCTATGGATACCATGATAGATGTCCACATCCATGTATCTATGGATACATGTATCAAGTAGCTCGGTTCCAGGTCTTGACTCTGCAGCAACAACATCTCCTGTGACTACACAGATCTGCAGAATAACAAAAAATGAAATGCTCAAAGTAATCACAATGCATCTCTAGTCACTAAAATCTATATTACATGATAAACAAGCAAGAACTTTTGAGTAGATGAAGGTCATGAACATTGAACCAATAGTAGGACAGTCACCACAACATTTAAGTAAACCTATGGTGCAGACTCTCTTTTCCATTATCAATTTTATTCCCAATTTCGTCCATGAAGAACTTTGTCAACCTGTAGATCCTGCTGTTAGCCATGACTTTGATCCATGATTTCCATTTCTTTCATCAATGAATTCCATATCTTTGATCCATGAAGAACTTCTTCAACCTGTGCATCCATGAATTCTATATCTTTGAGGATATTCTTCATGGATGAAATTGGGAATACAATTGATAATGGAAAAGAGAGTGTTGAGCATAGGTTTACTTAAATGTTGTGGTGACTGTCATACTATTAGTTCAACGTTCATGACCTTTATCTACTAAAAATTTCTTGCTCATTCATACCTTGTTAATTAAACCTGTGATATTGCATTGCATATGTCTCATGTTCTTCACCTTGAAATGTCCATACTGAAATACAGTAATAGAAAGTAATAAAGTAATTATAGTAATACAAAATAATTCCAATAAAAACTAATCAAGAGTAATACAAAATACTTTACAACACCCTATGTTTTACAACTATCAGTGGGTTGTTGTTCTTACAACACCGTATGTTTTACAATCTATAGTTTAACAAAACAATAGTCAAGAATTAAACAAAAAAAATAGTAATAAAGAGTGATAAAAAATATAGTAATAAACACTAATAAACAACAATACAAATTCTAAATTCATTCAACTATAGTGTTTCAAAAGACTAATGGAAACTCAAATTCAATGTTTTAGTTTCCATTTCTCATTTAACAAGTCTTTCAACATCCTAATCAGATTCACTCTTTACATTTTATTTCTTTACTTTTCTGCCCTCATTGGAATGGCAGGGGAATCATACGTGAAGCCACTGAATAACCCTTCCATGATTTGATGGAACTGGTGTGGGGTGATCAAGCAGTGCACGCAGAGAAAGATACATCTCCTATATGTCCTTTTCTATGTGTGGCTCAACAACATGACCATGCAATCACATTGCTTGGTCAAACAAATGATCACCCTGATGTTGTATGGCACTGCTAAATTTTTGTTGTATACACCTCATATCTAAAGATGTTTGAGGCAATGAATGTGGGAAGATGCCACCAATGAGGTAGACACCCTAATCAACATCATATCTTTCCAATGCTTCTTGAAGCTAAACGTGATTGACCACATGAATCCAAACATACTTTGCACGCAAAATTTGAACTTGAATACAGTTTGTCAGCAAGTCCATGTAGTTTGATAGGAAACTGCATGCCACATCAACCTCAGAATATGGGAGTACAAGTTCGGTGGGCTCAGGAAATTTTTCAATCTTGCGAATGGCATCCTCCACTGTACGACAATTGAATTTGAAGGTACGACACAACCTCTCTGTACTGAAAGGGATTTCCATTGTCTTCCTCATTGTCGTAGGGAATCTACCCAGTGTGAATTCTTGAGTTCAACATTTTTGGTTGTGTTGTCAAAAAGTAAGGGAAAAAAAGTTAGTAACAAATAGCACTATGAGCATCTAGAAAAAAAACTGATATTTACTTCCAACTATTGATACCTATGCAATCTAAAATCTAAAGATACATACCATCCTTATGCACCTATGCACAAATACATACTGTCTAACATATATACATAATTACATGTACACATATATACATGCAAACCTGTATGCATGGATGCATACAAAGACTATGTTTCATGGGATTATTAAAGAGTTCACTTGCTTTCTATATGGTTCCATACTTTGCATGTGTGCCTATGAGGACAATAATCACAATATTTGACAATATTCCGCTATCCTTTATGACAGCTCATTGGTTCCAAAGCTCTCTTTATAGCACAGTTGTGCATTGCCTCCAAGACTCAGATGAATCCTTGGTATTTCAAGGAAAGATTCAATTGGATAACACTAAAAATGATCTAAACTATGATTTTATAATCAAGTATCCAAATGCATTGCAATAATGCGAAACCCAACTTCCATTTAACATGTACAATGAAAGTAAACAGAACCAAAAATGCATTTGCTTCAAAGTTTGTAAAGCAATTTCAATAGATTGTCTAGCCATTGTCCAAAATATGGTTTTCTATCAGCATAGTCCTTGAACTTTCTTTAGGTCTGACTGCTACTTTGTTAATTCACTTTGATTGAAAGGTCAAAATGTGAAATGTTGCCAAGGATAATTATACTTATTTATCTCTTTTAATTGTTATATATTCAAAGACTAATTGGCAATCCAAACAGCCTGCCCTTTAGTCAGATGCAATTCAATGCATTGATTTTGTACCAATGAATTATGTACTTTCAGCCACTAGTTTTAATCAAAGTATGCATATGGATTAAGAATCAAACTCTCAAAATAAATGCATATATAAATGTCTTTTTCTTCATTTCATAATGTATCTATGTATCCATAAATGCAATCATGCATATATCGATTTATGCATATATCTTGTCATCTCTTTATGCATCTGTCTATATATGTATAACTGTATCTATGGATGCATGTATACCTTAATTTATGTATATATGCACCTATGAATTGCATACACACATCCATGCATATATGCATGTATCGATATCTTGCATAGATACATGTATATATGCATATATGGACTCATGCACCCATGTATATATGACAGCTCATTGGTTCCAAAGCTCTCTTTATAGGACAGCTGTGCATTGCCTCCAAGACTTAGATGAATCTTGGTATTTCAAGGAAAGATTCGAATGGATACAACTTAAAATGATCTAAACTATGATTTTATAATCAAAGTATACAAATACATTGCAAAAATGCAAAACCCGACTTCCATTTAAGATGTACAATGAAAGTAAACAGAAGAAAAAATGCATTTGCTTCAAAGTTTCAAAAGCAATTTCAACAGATTGTCTAGCCATTGTCCAAAATATGGTTTTCTATCAGCATAGTCCCCTTTAGTCAGATGCCATTCAATGCATTAATTTTGTATGAATGAATTATGTACCTTTAGCCACTAGTTTTAATCAAAGTATACATATGGATTTAGAATCAAACTCCCAAAATAAATGCATATATAAATGTGTCTTTTCCTCCATTTCATTATGTATCTATGTATCCATAGATGCAGCCATGCATATATCGATTTATGCATATCTTGCCATCTCTCCATGCATCTGTCTATATATGTATGACTGTATCTATGGGTGCATGTATACATTGATTTATGCATACATGCACCTATGAATTGCATACACACATCCATCTATATATGCATCTATCGATATTTTGCATGGATACATGTATATATGCATGTATGGACTCATGCACCCATGTATTTGTCTTTGTCTTTGGCCAAATGGCCCCTAATGGCCAAAGTATCCTAGCCACCCATGGCCGCCAAGCAATTCCAGTGCCTTCCCCACCAGCCACATGCCATTTAATGCATTTGCTTCAATTATTTTGACCTCTCCATGTGTTCGCATTTTCCTATATTTCAATGCATTTAATTTGTACTCATAGATTACGTATCTCTACTCGCCAGTTTTATAAACTATGCCTTTGCTTAAATTTTTTAAATCAATCTATGCGATCGCATTTCACTGATTTTCAATAACAACAATGATTTATAAAGCTATTCTGATAAATAGAAATAGGTAAATGCTAATTTTCCAATATTAATTTATCAGAATAGTGCTAGTTTTCCAATATAACAAAATTAAAAGTTATATGTTGACATACATTTATGCATATTGTCCATACATGCATATATGCATATATGCCTTCATCCATATTTACATGTGTATATGAATACATCCTTCCATGTAACATATGCATTTGTACCTATATGCAAATATGCATGCATCCATGTATACATGTGTTCATATCCCCATCTGTCCATGTAGTTCTGTTTTCTGTCTATACATGTGTCTGTTGATGCATCCATGCATATATCTGTCAATAGCTCTACGTATTTCTCTCCCCATGTATTTAATGTTCTCCACTGCATCAGCATTTGCATGTTTTCAGTTTTATGATCTTCCATATTTATGTTTTTTCATATTATATGCATAAGAACTTCCACTTTGTCTTCTGTTTTGACTCTTCTATCCATAAATATCATTATATTTTTATATCCACTCTTCTATTGTCACATTTCAAGGAAGCTCAAGGATCTCAGTACCTTGTTCAGTACAAAGGAGACTGAGAAATACAACATGGGTCTTTTTTCTGTGTTTATATTGACGCACTCAGCCCTATGATGATTTTTAAAAGCATAACCAATAGCAAACTAGACATTCTTCCAGCCCTTGTTGGAAGAAATAATCACTTCATACCCTATTGATTCCATTCATTTCCATTTCCACCCTTGCACGTCCTTTCTTCTCAAATCAAATACATTTCAAAATCCATTTATTTGCTTGTGTTGCATCATACCAATGTGTTGCATTCCTTTTTTCATTAAATCCAGCTCTCTCATTGAAATTTTCATTTCTTCCATTTAATTGTAAGCATATAACTTAAAAATGATAAATTCATACCATTTACATTCCATTCATTCTCATATCCACCATCCCATATCCTTGCCTCCCATACCAAATACTTTTCATAGCTTATTCATACACCTTATTTGCATCTCACCATTCTCTCAATTCGCTCTCTTTGTTCCACTCGCATAACTCATTCTTCTTTTTAACCCTCACATATCTTTATCTATCTACACCTCAAATATACCTTCATCCATCACAACAAAATTCACACCATACCAAACAAAGAAAAAGATGAAGAAAATATCAAGGTTATGCAAATAAACACTGAGGGCTTTGAAAATAACACTCATAACATAGAGTTGTATTCAAGAGTTATTTTCAAAATGTCTTTTCTAAACCTTGTTTATTACAGATCCCTAAAAGCACGTATAACAGTTTCTTCAAGCCTATAATGTGTAATCAGATTTAACAAATATTTACATGTTTCCATGCATTCAAATGCATCATTAGGTATCCTTTATACACTTGTTCAAAAAACAATATTGTATATGTTTCAAATGCAAATTGTTCCTGACATTTCTCGCTTTATGCACACATGCATTTATAGATTGTTCTTTGTGTACCAAATTACATGGACACATCTATACATCCATGCATGCATAAATGTTTACATGGATCCATATATTTATGCATTCCTTCGATATATGCATTGCTGATATATAGTTTGTTTTCCCTGTTTTTCCTTTCGCTTACTACTGCAAATGCTACTTGAGCCTCAATGTGCTTTGACAAATTTGTATTTCTACTTGATTTTAGTGTTTTCCATTCAAATTTCTCATTCCCATGTCATGTATGCTTTTCACTCTTCTTTGCATTGTGTGCACATGGATACATGTATACATGCATGCATGTATACATAGATATCTCACCATGCCCATATTGCCATTTGGGAAAAAATATTCTTTAACAGTGGGAGCTACAAAAGCTCCAGTGTAGCTCTCTGGCAGCTGCACAAGGCTTCCTGCTACAAAATGGCAGCTCTTGGATTTAAGGAAACCATTCTATATCTTCCTGTTACATTGTTTCAAAAGTTGGTAGGGGCCACCTGTAGGATAAAAAAGGGTCGGTAGCTATTTCCCTAAGGTTGTAGTGGTCAGTGTGCTTGTAAATTTCCAATTGGGTACACTTCAGATATCTGGAAAATTGGGGTCTTGATGACATCTCATATGGTGTGTTCAGGGAATTATGCATAATTTTCAATTGTAAAATACAGAATTGATATTGACTATTGATCCACTATTTCCTATTATCCGACATTTTAGATACCGGTTTATTCCCAAATTTTCCAAACACTTGCATATTTGAATTTCTACTTGCTTGCTAGTAGTCATCGACATATAGTTGTGGGCATCAATGTTCTTGCTTAGTAAAGCATATTCAAAACCCGTGCATTCCTAGGTGCTTCTAAATATTATCCCATCTCACTAGGTGTATTGACTCTAATTTTTGGGGACTTCTTTTCCATTATGCCCCCATTTTCTTATTGAGTGAATCAGTGCAAGAACTATAAATTATAAATGAAAAAATGCCTGCCTCATCATGTCTCTGGGAGATCTGGCTGGATGTTGAATTTGTAGGTATGGAAATATAAAATTGAAAAAAGAAATCAATTTCTTAAATTTTTAATAATCCAATATGAATATATTTTCCAGTGTTTAAGACCGCATTTATGCTTAAATATAAATTTGGGGGCATGTACCTGTCAAATTTTTGACAACCATGCCAAACACCTACTCATATATCATATTAACTGCTATAAGGAGATGCTAGTACAGTCTCTAGAATTGAATTTTTCCTTAGTTTTGTGTGAAAACTTAAAATAGTTGTGACTTGCCCAAGTATATGAATGGGATGCAGACTTGTCCCTATTCTACTCATGATGCCCTGTATATGAATTGAACTATTGTCATATCTATCTCAGAGAAAGAGCTTAATCTTCACCAACTACATATGGGGATAGTCAAAGCTTTCTGTTCTACACAAAGCGAAGCTAAAAATGAAAAAATCTTGTGTAAGGTTCTAAAATCAAAGCTTACTTAAAATTTTCATCAAATTGTTTTGACACTTGCAGACATAAGCTCAAATTTTGAATTCCCAATTCTGAATGAAAATGTGGTTGCATGTTGGATCACTTACATGTTTTTCATCATAAGTATGGGCATAAGAGTTGAAATCAATTATGCATTGTACTAAAGAGATAGGAAGATAAATTAGTTTCTTTCATTTGGCTATGAAAACTATAAGTTCTATGATTTTTTTTGTTTTGATAAATATCAACACTGCATTTTGATTTTGTTTCCAATATATACTAGCCTTCAAAAGCATTTAACTGTCATGTACCTTATGCTATTTTTGGCATTTCTTGTGAGATATTTTGTCAAAAAAATTGTGTGCAATCCGATATATGTTAGTCACTATATTGCTGCATGGTAAAGGTATTTTCTAGTGGTGAACTATGTCTTCTTATACATTTTTTTCTTCCTGGATAAGATCATAAAGGAAATTTGTTACTCCAAATGTAAACATACACCCATGTAAAAGTACTAGTATTCATTGGTGTTTCTCTTTTGACTCTTGTATCCTTAAATATCATTATATTTTTATATATATTCTTCTCTTGTCACATTTCGAGGAAGCTCAAGGATCTTGGAACTTTGTTTAGTCCGAAGGAGAGTAAGAAATGGGACATCGGTCTTTCTTTTGTATTTGTATTGAGATACTCAGCCCTATGATGATTTTTAAAAGCATAACCAATAACAAAATAGACATTCTTCCACCCTTTCTTGGAACAAAAGTTCACTTCACACCCTATCGAATCCACTCATTTCCATTTCCACCTGTGCACATCGTTTCTTCTCAAATCAAATACATTTCAAAATCCATTTATATGCTTGTCTTGCATCACACCAATGTCTTGCATTCCTTTTTTCTTTCAATCCAGCTCACTCATTCAAATTTTTATATCTTGCATTTAATTTTAAGCGTAAAACTCAAAAATGAAAAATTCATACCAGTTACATTCCATTCATTCTCACATCCAGTTTCACATATCCTTGCTTCCCACATCTAATACTTTCCATAAGGCATTCATATACCTTACTTGCATCTCATCATTCTCTCAATTCCTTCTCTTTCTTGCACTTGCATCGCTAATTCTTCTTTACCACCCTTACATATCTTTATCTATCTATAGCTCAAATATACCTTCATCCATCAGAACAAAATTCACACCATACCAAAGGAAAAAATGAAGAAAATATCAAGGTTATGCAATTAAACACTGAGGGCTTTGAAAATAACTATCACAACATAGAGTTGTATTCAAGACTTCCTTTCAAAACGTTTTTTCTAAAACCTGTTTATTGCAGATAACTAAGAGCACATATCACAGTTTCTTGGAGGCTAGAATGTATAATCAGATTTCATAAATATTTACATGTATCCATGCATTCAAATGCATCGTTGGATATCCTTAATACACTTGGTCAAAAAACAATAATGTATTATTCTTTTGTTTTGATCATAACTATTTTTTTTATATCTTTCAAATACAAATTGTTTCTGACATTTTCTAACTTTCTGCACATAGGCATATATAGATTCTTGTTTACTTACCAACTTACATGGACACATGTACACATCGATAGATGCATAAATGTTTGCCTTCATCCATACATTTATGCATTCCTTCGATATATGCATTCAAGAAAATACAAATGCAAATTGAGTCTCATTGTTAAAATACAATTGTATTCAAGAGTTCTTTTCAAAATGTCTTTTCTAAATCCTGTTACTAACAAATTCCTAAAAGCACTTATGACAATTCCCCAAAGGCTATAATTTATATTCAGATTTCACAAATATTTACATGTATCCATGCATCCAAATGCATTATTAGATATACTTTATACACTTGTTCCACAAACACTAATGTATTGCTGCTTTGTTTCAATCAATAATGTTTTTTTAGTTCCTGTTTAAGATGCAAATTGTTTCTAACATTTCTAACTTTATGGACGCAGGCATATATAGATTCTTCTTAACATACCAAGTTACATGGACACATGTACACATCCGTGCATGGATATATGTTTACATGGATCCATATTTTAATGCTTTCCTTTCATATATGCATTCATACTAACTAGTTTATTTCTCTTGTTTTCTTTCATTTAATACTGCAAATGCAACTTCAGTCTCATCATGCTTTCAGGCTTGCTCAGGTGCCAAGGATGCTTTTCACTCTTCTATGCATTGTGTACACGTCGATACATGTATACATGCATCCATGTATACTTAAATGCTTCAAGCATTGTTACAAATGTTTCTCTCTCAGTAATTTGGATGCAAAGTGCTACAAACATATAAATTATTTTACTGTACCTATATTTTATCTTACCTAATAAGATTCTTTATATCTTTTCAAATTATTTTTTGTTTAAAATATATACACAAAAAAATATTCATTCATATTACATTAACAACATTCAAATCTAATTTATAATAAAATCAATACCTTTGTACTGTTTCATCAAAGAATTTATCGTAATATTTATTCCACTTATTACATTTTAATAAGTTAAATTATTACATTTTATTTTATATATACACAAGTTTAATCTTAGGTAGTAAGGTTCTCTATTATATCTTTGCAAATTACTTATTGTTTATTATATAAACACAAATTTTTATTCATATTACATAAACAAGATTCAAATCTTATTTATAATAAAATCAATAGCTTTCTATTGATTCATCTAACAATTTATTGTAATATAATTACATTGTTCTATACACGAAAATATCTTATCATATTACATAGACAGGATTTAAATCTTATTTATAATAAAATCAATAGCTTTATATAATACTAACCTTCATACTACATTTACAAAAACATTGATTAATCTTACAAAAGTTTATACTCAAATGAGCTACCCCTATCAATCTTCCACCTAACACTACTGTTTCTATTAGCACTTGCATATTGTGATATGATAAACTAAAATAACTCAGTTGTATTAATTAACATAGCATGTGTTTTACAAAAGTACACTAAACATAATTTTATTTACAAATAGACATAGAAGCAAAAAAAGAGATATGGTAAACTTTGTTTCACCATGCATATAAATATGGTTCATTTAAAGAATGCATTTTCCTTTTTTGCCTGCACACATGTTTTTTGTAAATAGTTGCAAATGATATTTGATGCTTTAGAAATATCCCTACATCAAAACTTTGTTCCATTTAAAATGACTAATGAATTTTTCGATCAAAAGGTTTTATTTAAAAAAAATTATAAATATTGCACTGGTCATTAATAGTTTATTTCTCCTATTTCATTTCATTTAATACTATAAATGCGAGCTGAGTCTCCTCCTCCTTTAAGACTCGTTCACATGCTGATGATGCTTCTCACTCTTCTATGCATTATGTGCACGTGGATACATGTATGCATATATGTCTCAAGCATTATTACAAATGTTTCTAATTGTTTGCATTCAATAATTAATACAAATTAATAATGCATTCTTGCTTCCTAATTAAGATCATAAAGAATCTTCCTTCTCAAAAATGTATACATACACACATAAACAAACAAGTATTCATTGGTATATCTATACAAAAATCCATGTATACGTGGTACCCATAAATAAAATTTTCCATGTATCCACCCACACGTCTTACCTATTCACATGTCTCTATGGACCACGTTCCCCATGCACCCTAAAAATTCCATGCATTACTGTGCTATTAAAAATTACTTCAAACTTTTCTACCTATTTTTAATACATTTATATTCCTATCTGCTATCTAAATACTTTTTCTAACTCATAGCTACATGCCTTTTACCTCTCGGCAGGAACTCGACACTTGTGTCACTTGTTTTCTATCGAAATTCATAACATTATTATAATATTTTTAAGCATTAACCACTAAGTAGTTTGATATTTAAAATCTCTATGTTAAATATTATTATATACTTCTTATCTCCCTTCTTTAGATTAGTGAAATTCACCCTCAATTGCTTAGAGTATTTATTAGTCTATGTTGTAGGTGTAGAAACATGAAATATTCCCTAGGCATAGTCTCCATCACCTAATCTTAATTGACCAAACATGTGGCCTAAACAAATGCCTTTTACCTAAGATCTTCTACACTTAATTGAATAATCCTATTATTTAATTATTCCCTCTTTTTCATCTCACCTCACAATAAATTAATAAATATTCACATATTCTACCCATTTTTCATCTTACATATTACTAGCAATTGCACCTTGGTGTTCAATGGGTATGCCGAAGAGGTGTAGAAAGTGAATTAGGATAAAAATTGCTCTATTTTTTGCATACATTTGTGTAGTACATTAGATCAATTGATAGGTCATTTAGTAAATGATGTTTGTTCTAAAAAGGTGTTAGTGAAGAAGTGATAGCTTTAAATAAACCATGCATCCACTTACAAGGATGCAAACATGACCAAAATAAAATATTTGAATCAGGAAGATAATTGGGCTCCATTACCAACAACCAACAAGCTCATGTTATGTTTGCAATAGAGAGAGAGAGA
>VDFB02217998.1:0-61133 GCA_007258455.2 Sequoia sempervirens
CATTTTGTGCCGTTCAATCTCTCCCATGTGATATTGTCGGGAGTAACTGCATTGTCACTTGCTCTTGTTGTTGCCATGCCTCCTGCTACTTTCGATCTGACTATCTGGAGCCTCTTACCTCTGCTACTGTTGGCGGCCATATCTCCCTGGCAATACTGGTGAACTACTATTGCTTGAACTTTTCAGCTATATAATAAACGTTGGTGGTTATAATAACTGTCTTTTACGTCCTCCTAGCCGTACCTTTCTTTGTCTTCTTGTCGAATCTTCTTTTTATTTGCTATCCGCACTTGTACCAATCTTCTTTTTATTTGCTATCCGCACTTGTACCTTTACTTGGTGTACTGCTTTGCTTTCTTTTTCAACCTCCTGCTTCGTACTCACCAACTCGTCTTTCAATTTTTGTACAGGTACTTTGCACTTTGTAATATTTCCTGGAGTTATGCTTTGTATGACAAATTTTCGTACGAGAATTCCTTGATGGGATCGTATGAACCTTTTGTTCTTTTGAATTCGTACAACCTTTTTAACCTTAAAAATGTACGGTCTTTTTAATCTTCAGAAAATGTACAACCTTTTTAATCTTCCTGTACATACTCTTGGTAAAACGTACGGTCGTTTGATAGTTTCTTCCACGTACGGATGCTTGATTTTGGCAAATCAAACGGGCCTTTTAACAATCCTTAACCCACACAAATCTATTGTCGTACTCCATACAGTCTCTTTGCACTTCACCTCGTACGAAATGTCCTCTATTGGCCGTACAATTTTCTTCTTGTCTCTCTGCCTTTGGCTCTTAAGCCCATACAAACTCTCCTTCTCTCAACAATTCGTTCAACCCTTGCAAACTCCTATTGTATGATTTATGGATTTATAAATTCTCACCAATATAGTTTTTCCCTCGTCACTACTTCATGTGGTCGTATGACCTTTTTAATTGTTCACATTTTCAGTGTTTTTAACTTGAATACTTTTGGGTTCCTTGAATTTTTTTCCTCGTCTCTTATTTTCTTCTTCATCTCTTATTTTCTCTCTTCGTCTCTTTTCCTTTTTTCTAATTTTTGAATTTTTTCATATTTTTCCATTTTTTCTCTCTCCTCCAATTTTGAATTTTTTAATTGTTCGTTTGTATTTTTCCCCTTTTTTTCAATTTTTCTATTCAACTCCTTAGTATTTTTTCCATTTTTCTCTATTTTCCCATTTTTGAACTCCTCCAATTTAGTTTTGTCATCTTTTAACTCTTCCCTCTTCAAGTTTTGATTTTGTCCATTTTCTCTCTCCTCCCCTGCATATTTTCTTTTCACACCTTTGATCTCTTCTCCTTTTTGGACCCTTAACTTTGAGGCGTAATGCCATTTATATGTATATGGGGGTCGTTTATAACACTCCTCACAAGAAGTGCCCATAAATTTTAAATCAAACCATTTATCCAGTAAGGGAGCGGGTCTTATACCTTTGAAACTCCCGTCGACGTACCGACTGTTGTATTGTTGATACCATGTCACGTTCTCACCATCCACCATCAGTGGCCCAACTAGGTTTGGCACCACTCGCCATAGTCCATCTGTCGTTACCACCTTTGGTGTCTTCCGCCTATTTTCTCTCATGTACTTGAGGAGATCTTCTCTGTATCATCCCACCATTCTTCTTCCTCACTTTCACTTTGTTCGCGTTCGCTCCATTCTTTTGTGGCCTGTTCTTCCTTCTCTCTCTAGGCTTCCTCATCTAATTCTTTTGCCAGGTATCCTCTCCTTATTCCTTTGTACTGTGCATGATATTTCCAGTGACCATGCACCCTCTTCTAGAGAGCAGGGGTTCCGAACAAGGCATTAGTTAAGTGCTTGTGCACTCGAGGCATTGCGATACCTTCTACTTGCTTGTTGGCAAGTCTTTCTTCTCCTCCACCACTTGGTACGATCCAGTCTTCTCTGCAACATATCCACTGCCGCCTATGCCCCAGTCTTGTTCTTCAATGGCTTCCTCCCTTTGCACAGGCCAGTCTTCCTTGGTTGCGTATCCAAGCATGTTGATATGTACTGGTTCTTCCCTTCTTTCTTTGTAGGGTTTGAGCTTTGATCTATTGACTGTGTCTGGTAGTAGCGTTCAGTCCAGATTTTCCAACTTTACTGCTCCATTATCACATCTCTGATTTTAAAAGGTCCTAACCAACGAGCTTTGAACTTCCTTGGCTTAATTTTGTTGCGATCGTTATACTTTAAAACTAAGTAACCTTGCTGAAAATTCATTCGCCAGAGATGTTTATTTTGCTAGAATTTCCTTCTCTTTTGTGTCGCTTTCGTCACCCATTGTGCCATCACCCTTTGTTCGTTGAGCGTATTGAGCTGGAATAGCCGTTCCTTCAGGCTCTCTGTGTCCCCTAGTCTATTCTTGACCACTATCCTTAGACTCGGTACCATATACTCCACCGACACTATTGCCTCGTGGCCATACATCAACTGGAATGGTGTGTGCCCGGTGGTGACCTTGCACGTCATACGATATGCCCATAGTATGGCAAGTAATCTTCTCTCCCTGTCAGCATCTTCCATGTCGCACGACTTGTGAATGATGGACACTAGTACCTTGTTTGTAGACTCTGCTTGGCTGTTGGCTTGTGGGTAGTACGAATTTGACACATTGTGGAATATCTATAACTCTGTCGTCATCAACCGTATGATGTGGTTGAAAAAGTGTCCCCCTCGGTCACTAGTGATTTGGATTGGAATGTCATACTGTGTCACTATTTGTTCATAGATGAACCTTGCCGTATTTTGCGCGGTGTCATTTGTTAATGCTCAAGCCTCGGCCCACTTCGTCAAGTATTCAATGGCCACGACTATGTATCGACACCCATGCAACTGACTCACATTTAGCGGCCCAATGAAGTCTAGCCCCCACCATTCGAACAACTCTTGGGGCTGGGATGGAAACAGTGGCATGTAGTCTTGTTTGAGGGGCTTTCCCACTCTTTGGCATGTGTCATAGCTCGTCACCCACTCTCGGGTGTTTGTATGAACCGCCAACTACCATGGACTTGCCAAGAGAACTTTCCTTGTTGTGGTGTCGGGTCCCATGTGTCCTCTAGCTAGGCCTTCGTGTGCCTCTTTCAGTACGCTCAAGATATCTTCCTCCATGCATCGCCTCAATATCTGATTTGGCCCCATCTTATATAGCAACCCATTGACAAGTTGGAATGTTTTTCTTTTTAGTACGAGCTTCCTCATTTTGGTTGGTGACATCTCCCTCGGAAATGTCGACATTGACAAGCACTTGCCAATCTTCTCGTGCCACAAAGGGAGTGTTGCAATCTGGAATAAGTGAGTGTCTGAAAAGTCTTCATTCACTCCACCCTCCGTCGGTTCACTAGATCAGATTCTTGACAACTGGTGGACTATCACATGGCTTTTTCCTGGACGTACGATGATTGTAAAGGTGAAATCTTGTAGTAACAACAACCATCGACTTACTCTCCCTTGTATTATAGGTTTGTTCACTAAGTACATCAAGGCTTGATGGTCCACGTAGAACGTGAACAATGTCGCCAAGAGGTAGTGTCTAAACTTTTGCACTACGAACACCATCTTGAGGGCTTCTCTTTCCGTAGTACTGTAGTTCTTTTCTGCCTTTGGACGACTAGCAAAGAATACTGGATGATCCAGTCCTTGTATGCCCACTTGCACCAGTGTCGCCCCAATTGCGTAATTTGAGGCATCTACATGTACATGAAACTCTTTATTCCAGTCAAGGTACGCCAATATAGGTGAACTGATCAACCGTACCTTCAATTAATTAAATGCCTTTCTCTTATTCGTCCTCCCACACGAATGGTTGTCCTTTCCTCATGAGTATGTCGAGTGGGTAGGAAATCTGTGCAAAATTCTTGATGAATCTTTGGTAGTATCCCATGTGCTTGAGAAAAGATTTCACTCCGGTGAAATTTTGTGGGGCCTCCATCTGTATGATGACCCTTATCTTGTCTGGGTCCGTCTTCAATCCATCTTTATAGACAATGTGTCCCAATAACTTTCCTTGCAGTATCGTGAATCGACACTTCTTCGCATTTAGGGCTAGGTGGGCTACTTGACACCTCTCCATACATTCCCCGAGCGCCTTTAGATGTTTCTCCTTATCACTGGAGATTGACCAGTCATCCAAAAATGCCTTAAAGTTGCCGACTGACATCTTGTCAAAAATGTGCAGGATGATTCTTTGAAAGGTCGTCGACACATTACACACCCAAAATGACATTCGGTTGTACGTGTACACTCCATCCTCGACCACAGACATTGTCTTCAGTTTGTATTCTTCAACGATGCTTATCTGGTTATATCTCAAGAAACCATGGATAAATGAGTACATTTTGTGTCTAGCTACCTCCTCGAGGATCATGTTGGTGAAAGGGATTGAAAATAGGTCCTTGATTGTTACCGCGTTCAAGCACCGAAAATCCACACATATCCAAATCTACTTTGACTTCTTTAGCGAGATGACAATTGGTGACACCCAATCACTGACTTCCACCTTGAATATAATGCCCGCTTCCAACATCCTTTCAATCTCGTCTTGCACCTCGGCAGCATAATTTGTGTTCATCCTATAGGGTCTCTTTCGTATGGGTTGTGCTCCTAGTACAAGAGGGATTCTGTGTACACACAATTATGGTGGTACACCTTTCAGGTCCTTGTACGTCCAAGCGAATGCATCCTTGTACTCCATAAAGATCTTGAACGTTGCCTCCTTTAGTGCAGGATCCCAATCATCACCGACGAGGATTGTCTTCGGCATGTCTTCCTCTCTAAGATTCACCTTCTTTAGTGTTGGTTTCTCGTACTTGATTAGTTTGCCTCATTCAAACTTATGGGCAGGTGTGTCGTCTAGTTCTGCTACCCCTTGTATTCTTCGTACTTCGGTGGGAATGACTAGTTGGTCATACCTTTGTCTTCTTCTTCTATCTCCCCAATTTGCAGCATGTTGCATTCTGGGTGAAATACCTCATAATTCCCCATTTTCCAATGAAATAGACCATTCAACGAACTTGTCTCATCTTCCGAGCAGCTCTTGAGTTCGAGTACACCCTCATCATTCGGCTCCATAATCTTCCTTCATCCATATTTGACTCTCCCCTATTTAATTTTGACCTGAAAGATGCGAGTTCTTCACCGACGGTTTCATTTTTCAAGTCGATGACATACTTCCTCCCGTCGCTCTCGATTGAGAGTGTACATTTTGTTTCCAGTTATGATTTGCCTTGGCAGCAATAAGGCATTCTCTCCCCTGTAGTGCATCGTACACCTTCTCTAGAGGGATGTCGACAAAATTCAATAGGAACTATTGTGTGTCGATCAATACTTTCTACGCCATTAGTGTATTGAGAGGTTTGATGCCATGTTGATTCGCGCCTATTACATGAAATGTAGGGGGCCAATGAGTTGGCTTCCCCAAGCACTTCCATGTTTCCTCTGGTAGTACGTTTACTCTTGAGTTTCCTCTCCGTGATCTCCATTTGTACGATGGCAGGCTTCCTCCCGATGTTCACTGCGAGTAGCATGGGGTCTGAGGCCTCTCCCATTGGCTGTTGTATCATTCGCTCAATTGGGCCCTCTTGACGGTGTATGTCATCATCGACAACCTTCGTGAGTGCTACCCTCAGTTGGGGCATCCTCTGTAGAAGGTTTATTACGTTGATTGGTACGGTTGTGTGAAGCACCTGTTGTACGATGTTCTTTGAATTTGATTGCAAGGGTGTAGTAGTCATCTTGGAGGTTCTCAGTTCCCTGGCCATTGCCTCTTTCACGTTCGCCTTGGCCTCTTTGAGTCTTTCCTTCTCCGTACAAGGGTCTGGGTAGGTAGCTTTCTTCGTTTGTGCTCTTGTGATTGCTAGAACCTTCTTGTCGGCTACCTCTAGCATGTTTATGCCTTTTTGCTTTAGACAATTGATGTCTTTGTGATCGCCCGGTCTACACCACTTACAAATTCTTCCTCCCATATCTTGATTGTTCTAGCACTCCCTGGCGAAGTGACCCCATTCATTACACTTCTGGCATTGTATCATGGGTCTGCCCTTATTGTCCTATTAGATCTTGCTTCTTGGTTTATTGTTATTGCTTCTTCGGTTGTTGTAGTAGCCGCTAGGGGATGCATTGTTATTCAAATGCTTTGGTGGTGCGGTTGGAGGGGTTAACTGTTCCCCTTGTGCAAAGAATACTTGCGAACTTCTCGCCTTTAGATTGTATGGGCACTCCTTGACGAAGTGTCCCATAACTCGGCAGATGTCACAAAATAATTTCTTCGGGCAGTTCACCTTGGTATGACCTTCCAACATTTGGCACTCGGTACACCATAATTCCTTGGGCTCCTTCGAACTCTCCTTGTTAGCCTTCAACTCCTTCATCATCTTCATCATATCCCGCCAGAGAGCTTGTACAGTCTTTGACTCATCTTCGTTGCTCTCCTCCATACTGTCATCATCAGTTTTCTTCTTCCCTCAAGAGGATGTCTTGTTCTCACTCTCGATGTCCATCGCATGGTTGTAGGCTTCCGCGCATGACGATGGAGGTACCACTTTCATTTTCTTCCATAGGGAGGGAAGTAGTCCTTCAATGAACCACCAATTCTTTAAACGTCTGTTGGCCCTATCTCCAGTTTCACCAACAACTCTTTGAGTCTACGGTTGTAGGCTCGTACATTCTCGTTCTTTCCTTGCTTTGTGTTATATATTTTTGCCACAATTTCATTATCATCCCTTTGAAGTTTGAATTCCTCTTCAAATTCCCTTTTGAGTACTCACCATGAGACTTTATGTGCTACATCCAGTTTTGTGTACTAGTCTATGGCAGTACCTCTCAACGTCGCTGGGAATGCTCGTAGCCAATAATCCACATCGTCTTGCCCATTTGCTATCCATATTGTCTCGCACGTTCTACAGTGACTTATGGGATCCTTTGAACCATTCCTCGTGAACTTTGGCAGTTTCTACCTCTCGGCTGGCGAAGTCACCATGTTTCTTCCTCGATTCCCTCCTATGTAGGACTTGATTGGATTGTTTCTACCTCGACGTTCTGGTGCCTCTCTTGCACTCTCGGCCACGTACGAGTCAACATGTCCCCTCTCAGCGTCCTCTGCACCTTGAGTCTCTTGGGGTTCATACCGATACTCCCTCTACCCTAGGGTCTTTGGCTCTAATCCTCCAATCCTCGATCCCCCGTCGTCCGATATGGACAACTCTCAAATCCGACTTATACTATTTTCAAGTTCTTTTAGAAGTTCATTTTCATCATTTTTCAGTTTTTCTCTATCTGCTACAAACGGTGTCCTAAAAGGTCCTTTGTCCCTTTCCTCAACAAGGTTTTGGTGTACTCTAGCAATTTATTGGTTTATTTCATTAATGTCTTCATTGGTTTCTTTAGCAATTTTTTTTATTCTTCTTCATCAAGTTTTTTGTTCCCTTAATCTGATGATCGTCGTACCTTTTCTTCCTATGTTTCTTGCCCGCTTGGTACTCGACTCTTATCCTTATTAGGCTATACAAATATTAATTGTTTGCTTGTAGGGGTTCCTCCGTCGGCTGATCCATCACTATGCCATTCTACCGTTGGGTGATTTTCCCAAGTTCACTTAGGCAATGATGCCAAATGTTTACTCACTGGGATACTTTTACTATACTACAAGAGTATACTAATTAATTCACATAACATATACAAGTATGAAATACTCATGAACACATGATGCATGCAACATGAAGTGCATTTATTCATTTATTCAACAAGAAGTACAAAGTATAATGTCACCAACATAATAGCATAGATATCGACATAATGTCTCCTGATTGACTCAAGTACAAATAGCCACTAGCAGTGATTGAGGAACCAACCGTCACAATGCTTCATGACAACAACTAATCACTAGTCGGGGAATTAGTCTTCCTGAAACAACATGTACAAAAATATATGAAATATTTATCAACTAACTATAGTTTTATTCGCCAACAAAAATTGGCCAACTAAATATGCTTTCAGCCAACTACATAGATGACCTTAGTGTCATCAAGGAAAGTAGATTGATCCTTGGTTGACCATCTAATTGGTCTACTTCTGTAATAACTTTATGTGCGATTAAATAAATACTTTTACTCCTTTCTCTAGTATGAATTGTTCTTTCTATTATTAATTCAAGTAAACATTTTATTAGATAGAAAAATAAACATTTGGCATTGCTTCCTTAAAATAAATTGGGACAAATTTAAGAGATTCACGTCCTTAGACCCCAATAAAGGTGGGAAAAGACTAGAGTGCAGCCAATATCAAAAAATCCAATGGTTCTAAAGGATTGTAGAACAAAGAGAAAGGAGATGGCAATGAGAAAATAATGTAGAAATCCTAGTCGAACAAATTCAAAGTCAAAGTTGTTGGAAATATGTGCCTCAATCCTGGCTGGAAACCTCTAAGAGAGCCAAGTCGGTGTGACATCTTTTGATTGTACAGTTTGACTAGCAGCTTTGGAACCTTATGGTTTATGCAGTCGCTGTATTGCCTTGATCTTTCCGAAGGAGTCCTATCGTTGTGACATTTCATTCGGTGTGACTTTTCTATCTCTCACCGCCCATGGAGATCTCTTACCGATTGTTGGTGTTTATCGAATATCAGGGAGACTTGGCCGAAAGGTTTATGTTTTGGTATGAAGTCTTACCGATATGAATGTCTTGCTGATAGTTATCTTTTGGAGTCATCGGGGTAACGAAAAGGGTCGCTATGAACTCTTGGTGACACAAGTGAGTCTCACCGATGTTGTGGGATGTGTTCGGTATGACTCCTGGCAAAAGGTGGTCTCGGGGTAGCCTTGAGACTTTGGTATGAAGTCTTAGCGAAAGCGAGAAGTCTTGCTGACTGTTGTTTGGTGCTCGGTATGACTTAAGACTTCAAGTAATGTCTCAGTGATAGCGATAAGTCTTGGCGATAGATGAATACTTCGGGATAACTTGTGAACCTCGTATGATCTTCTGGCGAAAGCGATAAGTCTTGCCGACTGTTGAACGTTTCGGTATAACATAAAGGCTTCAGTATGATCTCTTAGAGAAAGCGATAAGTCTTGGCGATAGCGATACAAGTGATGATCATCGGTATGAGTCTTGGCGACATGGCGAAGTCTTAGCAATAACTCTTTGGACTCGATGTGCATCTTGTTGATAGTATGGACTCTTGGCGATACTCGAATGCTAACTTCTTGTCGAGGGAACCGCGGTTAGTGTCTCACCGACATGCCAACACGGGTTGAGCAGCTTTGACGGTAAAGACTATCCTATGTGGCTTGTATTTGACCAATCAGAAAAGGAATGGGAACGCTAGCAATTGGATTGTTGCGGCCGTTACCGAAGGAAGTTTAGACAGCGAGCGTCATGGATTTACTCGTAATTGCGAAGTAGTCTAGTTCGAAGGATGATTCGAAGGTTGGATGAATAATAGTTGAAAGGTGATCGGTGTAATTCCATTTTGAGAGCGTAACGAATGTTCTGTACAAGGTTGGTCATTGTGAAAGTTGTTGTAATTTGACATCAGAAAGATAAGTCTGATCTCTGTATGTAATCTCCATTACTATAATACAAAGTGACTTCTCTTGGTGTGGTGGGTTTTTCTCCTGTAAGGGTTTTCCCACGTAAATCTGGTGTTCATATGTGTATGTCTAATTCTCTGTTTCTGTTATCTCTTTCAAGTGCATCTTATTTGGACTGTAATTGTAAAATTTAAAGGTATCTCTTGTATTCTTCCCTAGGTTTTGACGTTAGGAGAGTTGCTTCCGCACTTAGCTTTCCTTACAAAATCCCATTGATAACGATGTCAAAGTTGAAGTTGGAGCCATAGCAAGGAAAACCATAACATTCCCATGACAAGGAAACATATGAAGAAATTGTGGAAAGAGATAGCAAGGTACTTACCACTACCCAACGAAGCGTGGGTCGATCTCTCTGACCAAGTGGAAAAATCAAGACCAATACCTGTAAATGAGGAGTGGGAGATAGAATCTAAATATTCATTATCAGAAGCTTATGAGACAAACCTTGAAGGCATTGGAGAATTATTGATTAAATAAGAATTGGTGATTGTAGGAGTCGAGTCACAAACTTCTAAGCCAATAGTGTACAAGAGAGAACATGAAGGCAATTCAAGTGTGTGGAACATTGAATTAGATTGAGTTGAGAATTCTCATGTGGTCAAGAGTGCAAGAGAAGCACTAGAGTGTTTGAATCAAAACTCCTTGGTAAGCAGGTTTTGGCATTGAAGTTGCATCAAAAGAAAAATATGGTGACTCCACCAAGCACTAGCATTAAGAGGCAAAAGTTGCCCAAATTTATTGGTAACAAGTCAAAAGGCCTCACATGACATTGCAATACTTGTGAAACAATATGGATAGTGAACAACCAAGATGATAGAGTGTATGGGCTTTAGTCCTTCCCAACCATCTTAAGGTGTATAACAATCGATTGATACATAGAGATTGGATCGACTTTCTAAAAAAATGTGGGAAAGATAGAAGAAATCTTTTGAAGAGTTCCAACTACTAGAGGATGACAATAAAATTGCAATTGAAATGTATAATACGAAGCAAGGCAACACATGAATGAAAGAGCCTATATCGTAGGCTCAAGGAACTTCTAGTAGAACTAGAAAAGGAATTTTCCAATTGTCTCAAGAAGAGATGGTTTATCAAAGGTCCCATTCCTTCATTATAGATAAGGATGAATATAGTACCACTCTCTTCCTATGCATACATCTACAATCAAGCAATGAAGATAGAGAGGACAAAATGTTCTCTCATGACAATAAAAATAGAGGATGAAAGTTTGAATGTCAATAGTGAGAATGAATCTAGAAATGTGCAAGCCTTGAGATGAGATGTGAAGCGGATGATGAAAGATTTAAAGACAAAAAAAACTATTAAACAAAGGAAAAAAAATTGGTGCATGAAATGTAGAGGTGAATGTCACATAAAAATAATTGTCTTAGAAAAGTATTTTGTAACATTATTCAGGTTAGGCTCATTCAATCAAAGAATACCCATACAATTTGAGGAGTATGAGCACATAAGTTCTCTTCACACAAGGAGAGCATTCCACTCCACCCGACACTTCACTCAAGTTGAAGAATAATAATGCATCTCTAGGTAGCTACTAAAATCAAAGAGGGGGAGGTTGGAGTTGGATACAATATGATGCTAAAGGTTGTCCCATTGTACAATATCTACAATGTAACAAATGGACATACTTTGCAAGAGATTGCTATAGAAACCAGAAGACAATGTAACTACTATGTAAATGGTGTGGACTTGGAGAGCATGAAGACACTGGTTGTTCAAAGAAAAAGGCTTGTATCAACATGATTGATGTAGAAAGGCATAAAAAAGGTACTAGTCGTTACTTGAACCTAAGAAACAAAGGTTGTGTATGCAAACCCATGTATAGGAAAAGAAAGACTTTGTGAAGCAAGAGGTGATGTGGAGAATGCTATGGTTAACAAATGACACCACTCAAATGCAAATGTAAGTATGATAACAAATCAATTACAATTCGGTACAAATATTACAAGTCAAGTGCTTCAAACTACTATACCAATTAAAATAGTGGATTTATTACAAAATATTCTTGAACACCAAAATCATATAAATCAATATTGTATCTGAAAAGAGTAAGATGGCCAATTTAGAATCTAGAGAAAATGAAGACAAAATAACTAAACCTTTGTAACAAGGTGGCTAAGTGATCGAGCCAATTTTACTGACAATTAACATGGCAAAGCAACCTGTGATGGTAAATATGGAGATCCTTGGAAGGAATATCATTGATACAATTGTTGATAGCAAGTCTAGTGTGAATGTAATCCCATAAGACACTTAAGAGAACTTTGGACAATATCATTTAGCCTCCAACTTTTCAATTGGTGGGCATAAATAAACAAAGTATCAAGTTACTTGGAGTTTTGACATACCAAAATGTAATTATTAGAACCCAAGTATTTTTTTGAATTTTGAGTTCATTTCATTATGGAGGAAATTGTACAAAAAATGAACATAATTTCCATTTAAAACAAAGGTAATGAAGAACCAAGTAGTAAGCGAGGAAGTAACTTCCTTAGATTCCTTAGATCTGTTAGATTCATACTTTAAATAAGAATGGACAGAGAAGTCGGATCAAGGTCCAATGGAGCCACATGACAAATGGAATTTATAATTGTAGTTGTGTTTGAAAGATGAAATCGATTCTCTTTGTAGCCTATTTCATTGGCAAATGGAGGATTATGAAGTATTTTTGTGGAACTGTAATTTTATTGAAGCTATGGAGATCAATGAAGAAGGACAAGGATTGTATAATGACAAGCAACCAATTGACAATGACTTGGAAAAGATGGATAATTTTTGTGTGTTAGACATAGTACAAGATTCACAAAAGTCAATAGTTATGATTCCAAGAGAAGCACCCAACTTCATTATTGATTTCCAAATTATAGTAAACTTATAAGACAAATACCATACAATAGATTAGATAGAAAAATAAAGATTATTCAAGTGAGTGGAGAATAAAAAGTGGGCCCCACATGTAAAATAGACAAAATAATAATAATAAAAATTCAAGCTTGTGGGGTGGAAAAGCCAAATATTAAAAAAAAAAATACTAAAGATATCCTCTAATACCATCATATGACTTGTCTTCCTTCACTATGCAACCTTTATCTTCCAATACCATATGGCTTATTTTGCAGTCATACGACTTGCATAACATTCAACACTACAACCAACTAGTACACATACAAAAATTTCCGTTGTACATCCTATTAAATACTGTTTTGTTAAAAAATAATCTTTACTTAGATGAAGTTTGTTTATTTATTTGTTTTTTTTAATAACTTGTAGGAATATTCTAAAGGAATCCCTTCAAGTCTTTTGTCTTATTTGAATATTCTCATACATGTGTCAGAATGACTCATTTTTATGATTCTTTTTTGGAGGAATATTAAGGCTTAGGTGTAGCCTCTTTGTGAGGATCTTGAATCTTTGCACACACATAGGATGAAAGGTGGCATGTATAGACATGAGAGTTACTTATGCAATTTCTTTCTCATCTCTATTTATTTGAGGTGTTTATCTTCTTCTTTACATGAAACATCCCATGCTTGAGCTCTCTCTCTCCCCCATTCTCTCTTAATAATCTTCTTAGGCTTTATGCCATCTTCATAATATTTGGGATTTTTTCTTTGCTTTTTCCCTTTATAAAATCTTGTGTTTCCTCTTGGTGCTTTTGGTTTTCATCTTGGATGGTAATGTTTTACCTTAAAACAATTGATTATTGGATTAGTACTTTCTTTTAATTTTATTTTATTATTCTTTTCATGGTATCAGAGTAGGTTTTACTAATCCTTTCTTAAGCTATATTGTTGAAGGTTTACTATCTCTTGGGGCACTCACCTAGGAGACTTTTAAGAGAAGAAAAAGAGCTAGGCTAGAGCTTAAAATTCAATTTTTTTGTTTAATTGTTTTAACATTGTGCAAGAAACATTTTTTAAGTTTCTTTCAATTTTTATTTTTTTTTTAATAAAAGAGGGTAAAAACTTTATTGAATCATAACAGCATTACAAAGTCCAAAGAAGGAAGCCACAAGGGGCCAAAACAACAAGAATTAATTCACACCCAAGAAGCACCTCATATCCTCAGCAACCCACTCCTCAAGAACAGGGGCCATATCAACAGGGAGATTGCTCCAATCATCCACAGACCAAGAATCAGTCTTTTCCGACGCCCATCTAGCCAGCCCATCAGCCACCCTATTCCACTCCCGTGGAATATGACGGAAAACAATGGACTCCAAGGTAGAGCACAGAGAAATAATCTGTTTGACAACCACAGCTAGCTGCCAATTCACATCCTCCAAATTTTGATTATTCAACATATCAATAACCACCTGAGAATCAGCTTCACAAACAATCCGCCGCCATCCAAGGGAAACCGCACGCTCAACCGCCAAGAGAATAGCGCTAGCCTCCATAAGATTATTAGTTTGCAAACCACGATACATAGAAAAGAAGAAAACCACCACTCCAAGGCTATCTCTACCAATACCACCAACCCCAGCATGCCCAGGGTTACCTCTAGAAGACCCATCAGTATTAATTTTCAACTCCCCTAGAGCAGGTGGGCACCAAAAGCCCTCACGAGCAACCCTCTCACGCCCACGCCTACGATGCACTTTACTCATAATACACTTCCCCCCTGTGGCAAGACCCAGGGAATTTACAACACCCAAGTCCCCAGGAGCAATCGGCACAGACAAGTCACACTTTGCAGTCAAAGTCTCCAGCAAAGCCCCAAGAATTCGCCTCCAAAGTTGCCCCACGAGCAATTTTTTATCCAAGAATATTCTTCTGTTACGTTCCAACCAGATTTGCCAAACAATCAAACTAGGACCAATGCTCCAAGCAATTTTAAGAAAAGAGGTTGTAGCAGGAGAAGAACCCTGTCTCTTCCAAAAATCCTCCAAAGAAGAGACATGGCAACACGGTAAGCTCCAAAGATTCCACCAGTGATGCCAGATAGTCTTAACAAAAGAGCACTGAAAAAATAGATGTGATAAGCATTCATCATGCTGACCACATAGAATGCACATGGAGGGGCCCTGGAACCCACGTTTGCAAAGATTATCCCAAGTAAGACACTTACCTTGAACCACGAGCCAAGAGAAAAAATTACACTTAGGCCAAGCAAATTTATTCCAAGCATGCTTCCACCAAGAAACCTGGGAGCTTCCAAAGACCTGTTTATCCAAAACCTGATAACCAGAGGCAACCGAAAATTTTCCTTTCAAGTCAGGTCCCCAAGCAAGCACATCAGCCCCTTGGAGAGAATTGCAGACACGACTCGATAAAATCTTAGCAAGCTCTTGACGATCCTCCACTGCACCACCAGGAGGCCAATCCAAGGGGCTCTTCCACCTAGACACAGAAATTTGACCCAAAGATTGTTGAGATTTAAAATCTGCCACATGACTCCAACCCGCCTCCACAAAAATCTGGCACAAATCTTGGAGATGGGGATGAGATGACACAATGGGTGGGTATCCATCCCAAGAATCATACCAGAAAAGAGCATCTCGACCCCCATTACAAATCCAAAAAAGTCCCTGTTTAACCAACTTGGCACCACGTTTAAGGGTACTCCAGATCACAGAGCCTTTCCCCTCCATACTAAACCTTGATACCTCCCTACTTTCTACTGCCCCCAAATATTTGAAGGTCAGAATTTTAGCCCAGCACATATGCTGTTGAGAGCACCAGCGCCAATACAACTTAGCAGCCAAGGCCTGCCCATTCAAATCAGCCCGCCGTAAACCAAGACCCCCCTCTTGCTTTGGCCTACAAACAACATCCCACTTCACAAGACTCCATTTTCTATGAAGAAGATTACCAGCCCACAGAAACTGACGAGACAATTTCTCGAAATCTCTAATAAAACTTGAAGGAGCAGAAAGAACAAAGCATTTATAAATAGGAAGAGCCTGGACCACCGACTTTAAAAGAGTCACTCTACCTGCTGAAGAAAGCCACCTGCAAGTCCAATGACTGACCAATCCTCGAAACTTATCAAGAGTCTCTTGCCAAAACCTTTTGGGGAGAGAGCGAACAGCAAGAGGGATTCCAAGATAGGAAAAAGGAAGCGAACCAATCTGAAACCGAAGGATACCAGCAATTCTCCTTTGAATACCTTTAGGAGTGTGGAAGAAATATATGAAGGACTTCCCCTCATTTATGCATTGCCCAGAAGCTGCCAAGTAACTGTCCAAAACACTGCGCCAATTGAGAGCCTCCTCAACCTTAGCCCTACCCATCAAGGCAGTATCATCTACAAATTGCAGATGAGACTGAGGGGGAATACCATCTCCCCAACTCCATCCCTGAAGCAATCCACTAGCAACCTGAGCACGAATGAGTCTTCCCAGGCCTTCCGCAAGGAGGATGAATAAGTAAGGAGATAGGGGATCTCCTTGCCTAAGGCCTCTAGAAGCACCAAACAAACAAGTGGGCTCACCATTGATAAGCACCGAAAAGGAGGAGGAAGTGACACAACTCCTAACCCATTCAATCCAACCCTCAGCAAAGCCAAAAGCTCCAAGGATTTTAAATAGAAAACTCCATTTAACACGATCATAAGCTTTAGCCATGTCTAACTTGATAAACATAGATTTATCTTTTGAGGATTCCATAGAATGGATGGCCTCAGCAGCAATAACTACCCCATCCATGATCTGTCTTCCAGCAACAAAACCCCCCTGCTCTTCAGAAATTAAGTCATCAAGCCAAGGCTTCAGCCTTTCTGCGATCAACTTAGTAATAATTTTATACACAACATTACATAGAGCTATAGGCCTAAACAAATCCAAGGAGTTAGCTCCCACCTTCTTAGGAATAAGAGCTAAAAATGTAGCATTTAGGGACTTCAACATTTGTTTATGCATAAAGGATTCTTGGACAACCTCTAAAAGGTCCAATTTAACCACTTCCCAGAACTCCTGAAAAAATTCAATGGGGAATCCATCAGGCCCAGGAGCTTTACCTTTCTTCATCTGGAATACAACCTTCTCAAGCTCCGACAAGGTAATAGGAGCAAGCAATGATTCATTCATTTCATTAGTCACCAGCTTCGGGATACAATCTAAAATTTTAGCTTCATCCTCCTCCGCAGGAGGCGAATCCTCAGAGAAAAGGGTAGAGAAATATCGAATGCATTCAGCTGAAATAGAGGCTGAAGAGGACAAAGATTCCCCATTAGGCAACAGAATAGAAGAAATAGCATTACCTTGTCTCCGATCCTTAACTGAGTTATGGAAGAAAGCAGTGTTTCGATCCCCAGCCTGGAGCCATTCAATACGAGACTTTTGTTTCCAAAAAATCTCTTCTCTTAACTCCCATTCCTCAAGCTCTTTTGTTGCAGCAACCTCTAATAAACTCAGCTCCTCTGAGAGGCCTTGATCTCGAATTTGTCTGGTAATTAGGTCTAGATTATCTCGCGCCTTTTGCTTTTCCTGAAATAAGTTACCAAAATGCTGCCTATTCCATCTTTTCAATCTGTATTTAACATACTGGAGCCTCTTTGAGAAAGAGTACATGGCAGTGCCATATGCTGGCTTCCCCTGATCCCACCAACTAGGGAGCAAAACATGAAGAGATTCATCCCTAAGCCACATGAGTTGGAACTTAAAGGTCTGTCTAGCACACCGTTGAGGCACATCAACCACTAGCTTAATAGGCCAATGATCAGAACCACGACCATCCAAAATTTCAGAGCTTATCAACCACCTGTCCCCCACCCAAAAACTAGACACCAAAAATCTATCAAGTCTTTCAGAAATAGAGGCATCGCCAATTCTCCTATTATTCCAAGTAAAAAGACCATTGCCAGGTTTGATATCCACAAGATTCAAAGCAGAGATATTGTCCTGGAGCAATAATGCAGAAGCCTCCAACCTTGCAATACCACCTCGTTTTTCTGCAAGCTCCGTGATAGCATTAAAATCGCCTCCAATAATCCAAGGATGGTAGGGAAATAAGCTGCGAACTAAATGAATGTTGGACCACAAAAGTTGCTTTCCTTGCAACTCCACAGGCGCATACACATTGGAGAAGAGAGCAATTTCCCCTGACATAAAACAAGAGGCCACCATGGAAAGGGAGGACCTGAAAGACACCCACCAAAGGGGGCAAATCTTACGCGGGTTCCATAAACATGCCACCCCGCCAGAAGACCCTTGAGCACCAATGCATTGGCATCCACCATTCCCCCATAACTTAGGAACTAGATCCATCATACCCTCCACAGAGAGCTTAGTCTCCTGCAAAAAAAGAACATCAGGCGAATGACACCTAATCAAATCCCGAACAGCTTTTTGTCTAGGGCCACTGTTCAAGCCCCTAACATTCCAAGAGAGAACTATCATTTCGAGGGGCATGAAAAATGCGAATCCAGAGTCTTGACTGACCCTGACTCCACCAAAGTCTCCCCTATCATCTTAATCTTTTCCTCATCCTTCTTCCTTCCCAGCTTAGAAATTTTCTCCGGCCCCCCCTTCTTGAGAACTTTTTGCAGAACACCCAACTGAGAGGACGCCTTAATATTCTTCTTGCCCACCTCTGGACCAACTTTTTGCAAGAGGTGAACCTTATCTACACTATCTTTCACTACCTCAGCACTACCACCCAACTCAACCTGAACCTCCATTTGACGATCTGTCCCTAGAGCCGAAGTCCCATCAGTAAGCGGAGCCATAATCCCCTCTGAGTTGAGCAAAACCTGACTAGAATCTTTCCCAACCTCATCTAAGCATGGCACTCCCATACCCCCCTCCTGTTGGGGAGTAAGCATTTCCTCAACTAAAGGGCCATGCTGATCAATATCCAGAGTCCCATGATCTAGATCCAAAAATCCTGGGTTCACCTCCTGTTGACTAAGATCCTCTAGCACCTCAAACCTGTTGAAGGTGTCCTCCTCCTGCCTGTCCTTCAAAGTCCTTTTATGACCTTTATTTCTGTTTCGGCCTCTAACGGGAATAAATCCATCTTCCCTACCACCAGAACCCTGAATGGGGTCCTTGCCCTTATCCACCCTAGGTGGATTAGCTGAAGGTTGAGAAGAATGAGCCTCCAAAGGCTTGGCCTTTGGACATCTGCGCAGGAGGTGACCATACTCATGACAGAAACGACAACGGAAGGGAAGTGTTTCATAATCCAGCTGTTGCACCCATGAATAATCTCCTGCACTCACTTCTAACGAGTCTGGCAATGGCTTACTTAAATCAATTTCTACACAAAATCGGGCAAAAGTCATTACCTTTTTGAATTGTGTTTGCTGAGAAGAACCCACAGGTTTCCCCAGCTTCGAGGCTAATAGGCACAACACATCCTCTCGCCAGCATTCCACAGGGAGCCTTGGAAGACGGACCCAAACCGGAACCCGATTCGGAAGTTCCTCTGCCGGGTTGAAGCCAGCATGCCATGGCTTAATAAATAAGCCCACCTGGTTATAAAAATACGGGCCCCCTTCAAAAATCCTATTCCGATCAGCCAAACAATCAAAAGTAACCATGAAGTAGTTATTTGCCAGGAGGCGGATCTCCATCTCTCCCTCAGGCATCCATGTCTTTTGAGCCCACATCTCCAAGAATTGCAAAGAAATTTTCAAACCTAAGAATTTGCAATAAAGAGAATGTCGTGCATAATAATCAATGTCTTCAGCCAACATCTCCATTGGAATGACTACGCTCGGCCTCTCTTTACACCGTTCGAGGCACCCATTAATCTTCGGAATTCTAGGCCCCCCTACCGAGCCCATCTCGACTTTCTCAGGTTCCACCGAGAAAAGATTATTATCAAAAATCTTCGAACCCTGTGGAGAGGGTTTCGATCCAAAAGCAGAACGAAAGTCCATATTGGGACAAACCCTAGAAGATTCTCCAGTATCCATCAAAGAGCACACAACGCAAGATGAGCAAGCAAGGCCCAAATAAAACCAAGAGCCCTTCGAAGAAGGCACACTCCACTGGACACCAAGGTCGCAACCCCCCAACCCCAGAATACACACCTGCTGCAAAAGAAAAGAGCCTCCCCCCAAATAGCGTAAAAAAACCCACCCCCAAGAAGCTTCAGAGAAGAAGAGAACAAATCCGACCCCCAACTACACATGCAACCACCAAAAGACTACATGCGGCCGAGCCTAGATGGTCAAGGCCTCATGCAGCAGCTTGGAGCATCATCTCCTCTAGAATTTGTTTTCTCAAAAAGTAAAAATTTCCAAAAGTTCTTTCAATTTTAAATTTCACTTATTTTTATTTTTATTTTAATTTGAATTACAGATCTAACATGTGCAGTTTGTAGGTGTGAGGATAATTTGTATATTAATTATGCATGCATATTTACATTTGTGCATTTTAAAAAAAAAAACTTGTTCAATATTTTAAATATTTTATTAAATCAAAATATTTCATTCAAAAATTTCAATATCAAATTTAAATTCAAACAAGTGATGCAAGCGTCAAGTTCCTGCCGGAGAGCGTAATGCATTTAGATTCAAAGGAGAAAGTAGATAAAAATGTAGTTAGCAGCCGATGAATTCTAGCGATGAAGCAGTTACTATATGCAAAGGAGATTAAAGAAAAATTCAAGGCAAAAGCTTTTAGGCAAGCAACAAAGCAAGATGTTTTTCCAAAGAACTGAATATAGTTGTTAGAGTCATTTATTTTTAGTCATCCCACTTGTCAAGATCATAACTTCTATCACATTGCTCAAACTTTAAGGTTTAGAAATGCATAGAAAAGCTTAAATCACAAGCTAATTAAAGTGGCTCAAAGAAATGTTAGATCAACCCATCAAAGCATGAAAATAAAGCTTCAAGGTTAAATTCCACTTTGGAGTTATTATATAGCTTTACACTAAATCAATCCATCTATACCAAGTTCAAACTAATCCCAACACAAGTTGGATTCGCAACAAACCCAATAACATAGAGTGCAAATTAATAAAATAATGTAAATTGCATGTCTGTCAGGATTCAAAAACTTTAATATTGTTCACAGTTATAAGATACACATGATGGGAAAAGAAAGTTATTAAATTGACATATGAGCAAGACACTAAGATAGATTATGGAAAAATAATAAGTTATTAAACTAACATATCACCAACTACTCATGTTTTGGTAATGGCTAGGCTTAAAATCAAAACAGGTGATCTTTGAATAAAAACCAAAACTTAGAGAGGGAAAAGAGAAGAGTCTCATTTAGGTGCTATGAAACACAAAATTAGATAGTGTTAAAAATAGTTTGGATTGTCATTTCCTGCACGTAATGAGAAAAGGAGGGAACTTCCATAGGGAAATAGATAGTAGTGTGTATTTGAAGAGTTGTAGAAAAGATAAGTATGACACCAGTCCTTACTTTACATAATTTAAATATAACTTCAAAGGTAAAGATGGATGCAATTAGTTATGCTATGAGTGAAACATTGTTGCAAGGGTAAGACTTATATGTTATCATTAAAAAACATTTAAAGGTCTCATGTTAAAATACAACATCTATGACAAGGAATTAACACTTTTCTCAATAGCAATTTTTTAGACCCAATATTATTATAAATATTTTGTTAGAATATTTGAGTTTCATTTCTATAAATAAATTCAAAATATATATTATAAAATTATTTAATAATAAATAAATTAATAAAAAAACACTTAAACCAACATTATTATAAATATTTTGTTAAAATATTTGAATTTCATTTCTATAAATAAATTTAAAATGAACATATTATAAAAATATTTAATAATAAATAAATTAGTAAAAAATCACTTACATGAAAGTGTAACCAACCTTTATTAGAAAAAAAAATTGAATAAACAATTTATAAATAAAAAATAAACTAAGCTACAATAATTTGTTAAAATTTTAAATAATTTAAAAAAAAAATTAATTATAATTTTCAAACTTAATGTTTTTAATATTTACTTGCAATTATAACTATAAAAATCTTAAAATTAAATATTAAAAATTCTATTCCAAAGTACTAATTTCCACACAGTGGAATCTTGCCCTTGTGGAAAACTTGTACGATTATAAAAATGCAAATTTTTAATTAAAAAAAAATAGTTTGAAACTCATAGCAACTTGGCGGCTTCTCCTCCAACCAGATGTCATTTAATGCATTAACTATGCATTAATGGATTCTATATCCCAGCCCCTAATTTTAATCTTTCATTTTTTATTTAATCAATCTATGTTTTCCTATTTTCCTAATTTTCTTAAGCAAAAAATGATTTATAGAGCTACTCGTACGAATAGAAAAAGAGATAAATGTTAATTTTCAAATATAAAAAATAAGTTTTAAAATTCAAACTATACAAATAGAAAGTAATATGTTAAAATTAAAAAATGTGATTGGTCGATGCTGCATACCAAATGCATATATGCAATAGTAACTTGCCTTACCCCGGGACTAATAAATTATTTTTTTGCATTCATTTATATATCTACATATTAAATTTTAATAGTTTTCTAAAAGAAAATTTTGCGTCCATAATAATCTGAAAAAAATTAATTATTTATTTTTACATAGAAATCTTAAAAATTGTTTTTCAAATAAAATCTCACAGTTTTTTTGAAATAAATCTCCTTTACTCTGCAAACTTTTTAAAAAAAATCACAAAGCTTTAAATCTACATAGAATTTTAAAATACAAAGTTTCTTGTAAAAATATGCGAATATCATAATAATTGTAGAAGTTTTCTGGCATAAAAAAATGTGCTTTCATCTAAGAATCAGCCCATTTCCCACTTTGTTCTGCCTTGGACCATCAAAACCTAATTTGCCAAAAGTGTATAGTCATAAGATTCTATACATATTTTTTAGTCATGAGGTTAAGGCCTTCCGCCAAAGTTTTTTTTTTCTGAGCAAGCGTAAGGGCTGCAACCTGCTACATATTCAATCCTACCTACATTATGAGCTACTTTTTTTCATCTGTGTTGAGTTCAAAACCATATGTGAGAAACTGAACGTAGAGAGCTTGTTTGATAGGAAGGGAGGCCTCTTGGAACTGCGTAGGGGGAAAAGCTTATCTCCTTGGCTGCCGCCCATCCTGAATCTGCCCTCCCTTCTTCTGGTCGCCGCGCTATCTTTCTTTTTCAAAACTTAAAACTTCTCTTCATTTTGCCGCCCTCCTCTGCAGCCTATAAAACTTAAAAACCCTCGAATTTTAAGCCACCGCTTTCAAATTCGCCTGCCCATTTCAATCCAGAGAAAAAAGACTTTAATTTTTTTATATCTTCTTATTGTTTTTTTAGTTATATAAAAAAAATTATAATATTTATAAAGATTCTTCTATAGTTAAAAATCATATTACCTTTTTTTATATATATATTTATAGTTATTTAATTTTAAAAAACATTTATTATAATTATTTTTTCTAAAATCAAATTTAATCTTCAATTATTCCATACTTGTTTTTTTTTAAAACAAAGCTTTATAATCTATTTTCATATAATTGTCCTATTTAGAATTTTTTTTTTTAATAAAAAAAATATTTTTAAAGAGGTTATTAAATATTTTTTAATTTTCTAAAGTTTAGGTAATTTATAAATAGGGTTTTTTTTAAGTTTCAATTTTTAATTTTTTTTTAGACTAATCCTATTATTTTCCAAATAATAGTTTGTTAAAAAACAATTATATTTGTGAAAGTACAATGGTACACGGCGACGCGTCCCCTACCCTTTTTCCCTCCATACTTGTACCTAAGACATTTCGGTGATAGGGGACGCCTGGAGACGTTTCCCAAGTGTCCCCAAAATGTATCTATTTTTTGGAATGTTTCAGATTGGAGGAAATGTACCGAGGATGGTAAGGGGACACCCAAGTGTCCCTTGATTGTCCTGGGGACAGCCGACCATCCCCTATTTTCCAACAGCCAAAAAACATAAAAAAAGGTCCAAAAAATTTAGCCCCTTAGGGGTTGGGTGTTGCCCATATGACTCTGGTGGCAGATTTTTTTTTGTTTTTTTTGCTTTAAAAAAACCAAAAAAGTAAAAGAAAACAAAACAAGTAAAAACAACAAAGAAGATTTCAAGTTTGCTCTTGTAACCCTAGTTGAAGAAAAAAACCTCATAAATTGAGAAGGGGTTCAATGAATCCATGCTTTGATACCATGTTATAATTGTGAAAAACCCACAAAACCACGGGCCACAAGATCAAACAACATACAAATACACCTTCCATGCAAGAGATTTGCAAACAATATATGCAATATTCCTCAACAAGAAAAAGCTACAGAAGAACCTCAAGAGTCTTCAATGAAAACAAGTCCTCAAAGGTTGAGAGTTCGAGAGTAAATCTCTAGAGCAATAATACAATGAGGTTTGACTACTATATAGGAGCAACCCTAATAATTGCTCACTTTAGTTAATAGAAAAACAATTATTTAACTGAATAAAGAACTCCTAAGTTTAGCTTAAGTGCATAAGAATAAATTAAACTAATAATTAATTAAAGATTAATTAATCATTAGCCAATGCGTGATTACTCTATCATTCAGTAGCTAAGCTTTGTCAAGATTACAAAATAAAGTGTGATTGATCTTAAACAAAATCATAGTCATTGCTAATGCTAAATTAGACAATGATAATTTGTTCAAATTTTATGAGTTTGCTTATTCTAAATATTCTTTACTATTTAGCATTGATTTCAATGTTTGACATAAGAGACTTGGTCATATCATGCTAACAATATTACCTTAATGCAAAAATCTAATATGGTAGAAGGATTGCCTAGCATTGTTCCATCTAAAATTGTATGCACATGATGCATGAGTGGTAAGATGCAAGGGACTTTTCACAAGGTCAAACATGGAAGGCACATCATAAGTTGCACCTAGTTCATAGTGACCTTTTGGGACCCATAGAGAATAACTCCATCCAAGGATCAAAGTATGCACTTACTTTTGTTGATGATTATTATAGAAGAACTTGGATCTTTTTTTTTTCAAAGGATCAAGTTTTTAATATCTTTTCCGAATTTCATAAATTTGTTGAAAGACAATCTAGTTTTAAACTCAAAATCCTTAGAATTGATAATGATAAAGAATATGTGAATAATGTTTTCAATAGTCATTTAAAGTCTTTTGGTATTAAACACGAGTTAATCATTCCTTGTACACCTCAACAAAATGGTGTAGGGGAAATGAAACATAAAACTATTGTTGAAATGGCCAGCCAAAAAATATAAATTTTGGGCTGAAGCAATGTTTTGTGCTACTTATACCATTAATAGGATCCCTACCAAAGATTTAAAAGATATAACTCCTAAAGAGGCTTGGTCTAGTAGGAAACCTAATCTTAAGCATTTAAGAATTTTTGGCTCAATTATTTATTTTCAGAAACCTAAAGAAAAAAGGCATAAAATAGGTTTTAAATCTTCTTATCATATTTTTGTTGGGTATGATGAACATTCTAAAGCTTATAGAGTTTATAATCCTATCACTAACAAAATTAAAGTTGTTAGAGATATATGCATTATTGAAAATGGTGTTCACGATTGTTCTAAAGTGCATAACAATGAATCTTCTCAAAGTAATTTTTTTATTGTTGAGGATAATCCTCCTATAAACCCTCCTAATGGATCTCTTAGTCAAAGTGATAGTGAAAATGATCATGTTGAACCTTCTCATCATGATTCTTCTTTAAGTGATGATACTCCTACATCTAAAAGAAAGCCTAAATGGTTTACAAATTTTATGCAAGAAAGTGGGGATATTTTAGCTAGAATGGATCAATTTAAGATTAGAAAGATAAACTATTATAATTATGCTTCAATGTCTAAAGTTATGAATACAAATGATCCTCAAACTTATGAACAAGATAAAAATCAACCTCATTGGGAAAAGGCTATGCAAGAAGAATGTGACACATTAATTGCAAATCAAGCTTGGGATTTAGTTCATTTACCTCAAGGAAAGAATCTTGTTTCATGTAAATAGTTGTATAAAACTAGGTTCAATACAAATAATGAGGTTAACAAATTTAAATCTAGATTAGTTGTTAGAGGCTTCTCCCAAGTGGAAGGCCTAAATTAAAATGAAACTTTCGCTTTAGTACCTAAGATGCCAACTGTTAAATTAGCTTTTCTTTTAACTTCTCATTTGCATTGGCCTATTCATCAAATGTATGCTAAAAGTGCATTCTTAAATGGTGATTTACATGAAGAAATTTATGTCTCAAAGTTTGGATTTTATTAAGGTAATGAAGACCTTGTTTGGAAATTTAAAAAATCAATTTATGGTCTAAAAAAATCTCCTAGAGAATGGTATTCTAAAATTGGCTCTTTCTTTCAATCTCAAGGTTTCATTAGAAGTAAAAATGATCCCAATTTATATATTAATCATAGTGAAAATGATATAGTGATCATTATTTTATATGTTGACGATTTGATTATTACTTTTAGTTCTAACAATTCGATTTGTGATATTAAGTCTAAACTCAATAATAAATTTCGCATGATTGATTTAGGCTTATTACATTATTTTTTGGGTATGCAAATTTGACAAACACCTAAGGTATTTTCCTTTCTCAACATAACTATGTTCAAGATCTCTTAGATAAATTTAAAATGAATGATGCAAATTGTGTTTCTACTCCTTGTGAATTAGAAACTAAATTAATGGTTGATATGGACACTCTATTTGTTAATCTTACTTCATATAGGAAATTAGTAGGAAGTTTAAATTATTTAACACTTACTAGATCAGATATTTCCTACAATGTTGGTTTGGTTTCTAGATACATTTCTAAACCACAACAAACTCATTTTAAAGTTGCAAAAATAATTTTAAGATATGTTAAAGGTACTCTTAATCTTGGTCTCTTTTATGATGCAAATTGTGAATGTTCTTTAAAAGGTTACACTCATTCAGATTTAGGATATGATCCCAATGATGGTAGATCCACTTGTGGTTATTGTTTCTTTGTTGGATTACATGCAATCTCATAGAATAGTAAGAATCAACAATCTACTTCTCTTTTCTCTACAAAAGCTAAATATAAAGGTTGTACTAATGCATCAAAAGAAGCACTATGATTAAGAAGACTGCTTGAAGACTTGGGTCTACATCAAAAAGACCCTACACCCTTATATTGCGATTATATTGAATCCAAATATATCCCTAGAAATCACAAGATAGGAAATTGATAGAGGACAATCAATGCCATAGAAATATGAGACTGGTGATGATGAAGATTCCAAGGGTACGATTTAAATGTTTCTTTAGAGAGAAGTATGGTCTTAAGAAGATCATGAAAATAGAAGGAAATGGAGAGAGCAAAGAAGATCTGACGGCTTGTGTGAAGGAGCATAGTAGCTACAATCTATAGGTTCATTGAGATAAGGTTTCACTATTACATCCCTTGATGTGGGTGAAATCTTGCAAGTTATCTTCCAAGAAGGGGTAGTGTTATGCATTCTGCAACATGGGAATATGCATCCCCTACAAGGGACCGGTTAGGTAACCCTTATAGTTCAAGGCTTGATTCAGATGCATTCTTACTAGGTTTATGTGGTGTTGATAGTATTGCTTTTTGGTTCTTGGAAATAATGGAGAGAGAATCCTTGATAGATAGTCATTGTGAGTCATGAGAGAGGTTAGATGTTGAGAAGAAATAGTGGATCTGATCTTGAGATATTGAAGGCTTGTCCAAGATCTACTAATAATTTTCAGGGAATTGCAAAGATCTACATGTTGCAAAAATTGAAAAGGTATCAAACTTAGAAATGGAAAATCAAGTTTCTTGAATCTTAAATAAATCTTTTCAATCCAAATGGATCCAGGCGACTTTTATTTCATGGAACCAATGATTTTGCTATAAAGGAATATCATAAGCAAAGGATACAAATTACCATAAGCTAGAAATGATAATTTGTTTGGGGGAAGCTGCTATTTTACAATTGACTCAACAAGTGTACAACAGATGTACACTAAGGGAAACAACAAGTTTTTTCTCTGTCAAGTAAATACTTGGGAATACATGGATGGTGCAAGAACCATGCAAGGCCTATAAAGGTCAAAACTGATTTTTTTAAGTCAGAACATATTATAGATGGGTAAGGTAAAATGTGAGTGTGAAAAGTTGCAGAATTCACTATGGATAGTTGCAAGCATATAATGATAGCTAGAAGGTCATCACAATCCATATACTTTAAAAGGTTTCAAAGAATGACGAGAATTATGGGAATGATAGTGGCAAGAGCATGAAGAGTAACATCATAAGGAAGTTTTAGGACATAAAACATGTGTCACTTTTTAGTCTTTAAATATCTTATACACATGTCTTATTAGCAGTTTTGAAGAATTCTCCAACAATTGGGAGTTGAATGAGCATTCATAACCTCTTTCCATGCAATAATGAGTAGTTGCAAGCATCTCGGGGGCAATTTGTTGAGTTGTCCAACAATTGAGAAGATGTAGGAGGCAATTTTCACCAAGTTTGAAGCTCTCCCAAGCATCTAGGAGCTATTTTAGGTGCCTTAATGGTGGATAGGGTCAAGGGAAGGGTTTTTCATCACTCCAACACTTTTTGGAGTAGTTTAGAGGCTGCAAAATAGGGTTTTCAGTTTTGGATGACCAAAGGAAGATTGACTTAGCAAGAACATGTTCTTATTCTCTTGCAACTGTTGAGAAACATATAAGGCAACCCTAATGGTCAGTTTTAAGTTCTTTCTTTTCTAGATGTTGTATTGTAACTTTTTCTTGAGTTCTTTCAAGTTGGGACTGTATTGTAACTCAATTTTCAAGCATGTACATAATTGTATGTAATGTTGTCAAATAAAGTTTGCACCCTTGCTAAGCTATCAGCTGTAGCAACCTATTGACACATGGGAACACTTTGAGGTTGTGGGTGACCTGGGAATGAAGTGGACCTCCAGATTATGGGCTGGTTCCCCTTAAGATATCTTGGGAAAACTAAAGAATGATGAGGAAAAGAGTAAGAAGGATATACTTTTAATTTAAAACCTATCACTAACAGGTGATACACCAAAGATAAACATATGATAATACTGCAAAAAACTCACAGAAGATCTCAATAGAACTAAACAATCTCACAATATAGAGATTTATGTTTACAAAAATGAGTCTATGTAAGGCTCTGACTGTTCTAATGCTTAACACAAGGAAAACAAGATGTTTTCACATATATAAATGCAAAAGAAAGAGATCACTAACATAAACCAACTTTGTGACATAATATCCTTTGCATCCAGCACTGGAGGAATCTAATCAAATAAAGGATCACACAGAATTTAATCATGCAACTCACAACCAGTCACTAAACAACAAAGAAAAACTGTGAAGGAAATAACTTTCTATTGAGAAAAAATAAGGAGTGTCTGTGTTACAGATCTGTAGTATTCATAAAAAAAATGAGTTACAAAAGTCTGAATAGTGCTCTTTTAGCAGTCTCCTAACTAAGAACTACTTTACAAGAGGCAAAAATGCCATATATACAACCAAGGGTGTCGGCCCCTGCTTTAGGGTTTTCAAAAATGAGTCGGCGCCTGGACACGTCGGCCCTAGAAATGCTTGGAAAGAAGTCAATGAAGAATTCAACACACATCTCTTGCTCATGTCAGTGGAAGCTCATCCTTGGGCATGTCTTTAGATCTTTACAATGACCGCATTAACTCGCAGCCTTCATGTCCGTCATCGGGACTTTGTCAGGGTCACCTTGAATGCTCTGCGACACAGTCATTAATGCCGCTCCACTTCCTCAGTCATCTTCCCCAACTGTCGTTGTGACTCACGGCCTCTTCTGGTCTACCATCTCCGAGGAACATCATGAGATTACTTGCTAGATTCAGCGCCATTACTTCGTCGAGCTGACACCCCAGCTGTGTGTATTCTCGAAGGTCAAGGGTTGCCCTGTAGAATGCATGTTGGTGAGAATTTTAATCGTGTCTCCTTGATGCGAGCACATCATATAGTAGCTATCATCATAGCTTAGGACTGTTGGCGGGACCGCTTATTGAGTTGTGGGAGTTAGACCGATATCCATTTCCGTGGGCGAGCTGATCGCTATCGGCGAGACTCCCCTCTTCGGCAAGACCTTTGGATGTGATGGAGAAGTCATAGCAGGTGGTTAGAGTTACACCAACATGTCAATTCATTTGGCAAGACACCCGTCAGTCGGAAAGACCTCATGGTGAACTCCTTCATTTCTTGGCGAAGGCACGCCTTTTCACTGAGATCGTTCAAAACTGGTGGGGGCGGGGCCAAAACGAAAATGGAACCGGGACCGGGGAGAGAAAGGGGGTGGGAGTGAAGACAGATGAATCCTGGCAGAACTGGGATCAGGACCAAATCTGTCCCTGAAACTTTCTTTAAGTTTCAGGTTCAGATTCTGACCCGGTCCTGCCTCTGACAAAACACGAGGGATGAAGGAAAAAAGAATGGATAAGGGGAAACCAATGATGAGAAATTCCTCGATCACAGGCTACGAAGAAAAGAAAGAAGAACGAGCAGGACCGGGGCCGGAACTGGAACGAAAATGGAACCTGGAACTTTGGAAAAGTTCCAAGTTTGGTTTTGGCCCGACTCCGCCCCCGACGGAAAACAAAGAAAAAGCGGCCCAACAAAGACAGGAACAACGAAAGCGGGGTCAGAACCGGATTAGAAATAGGAATCAAAACCTTGGAAAAGTTCCAAGTCTGGATCCCAACCCGATTCGGCCCTTTGTAAAACATAGAAAAGGCAAGAAGAAAGCAAAAGGGAAGAGGGAAAGACAAGGTAAAAATGAAAACCCATCCCTAAACTGAAGACCTTGCATGCTGGGCTCAACCCTTTTGGGAGCCACATTAATCCACGTGCCGAATTGAAACATCATTTTCCCCTAGATCTATACAAGAAGCAAACAAGTTAGGAAAAAAATTGATCCCGATGCAAATGTTCCTCCATTTGGTCTTCAAGAACCTCTGAGAAAGCATGGGTTACCCACCTAATTGAGCCCATAGGTGAAATGGAATGATGAGATTATTTGAAAAGCACCAACACATTTGTGTCCCTTTTTTCAGAAACAGGGAATTTGGCAATTTTGGGTAGCATTTGTGGATAGAGTAATCAATGAAAGAGGTGTGTTAGTGTATCTATATATATTGGTTTTATGGAACAATGTAATAATTGAAAGAGATGTGATGAGTGAATCTACATATATTGTTTTTGTTCCTGTTGTACACCAAAGGAGGGATTTGATTCCCATGGCACTGGAGAAGGGATATTAACACTCTCATAGGAAGATGGACTCTAAAAAAATAGTTGTTCTCTCATTGTGTGTAGACATTTGTTCTCTCACTCGATATGGACAATTTATAGAGTTTGATAATCAAGGCACTTGTTGATGGAATCAGTTTGCTGTAAGCTAGATGGGTGTAAGAGACCAAGTGTCTCTCAACCCCAACCACTGACAGAGAATGCAAGTTTTTGTTTGTTTTGATATTTTGTAGTTTTTTTGAATGATTTTTGTGCAATAAGGGTTTCTGCGATTTTGAGAATAAATGCTTGAAAAAAAAAAAAAATGTCAGAAGACAAAATATAAAGGAATATAGCTTCTATTCTAAAGGCGAATGATTTATTGATCTTCCTCAAAGCTTACAAATGCGAAATCCAAACATGCAAGTAAAAAGGCAATAATAACTATTCAAAAACCTGACTTATTGCAGCCGCCTGAAATGATGATAAAATGGTATGGCCAGCATAAAGTAAATGATCTCCCTCTGTGAAATTGACGCAGGACCTCCAAAAGATCAAGGCGCCACCACTGAAGAGAGGATCCAGCAAAAAGGAAAGGTGTTTTTGCCTGAAGAGAAAATACGGCCTTGTAGCTAAATGGTATGGCCCAACAACGAGCAATAAATGCAGTCGTACAACCTTGGAATGTGTACCAGATGATAAATGAATAACGGTCACTTAATGGAAATCCCTTCTGAAGAAAAATCGATCCCAACCCCAATCTGAAACTCACAAATATGCTATGTTGTGACTTCTGAATAAAGCCACTCTGATGGACAAGCTTCAACTGATATTTCACAGCCTTAGTATGTCTAATCATGAAGAGTTGACGTTCTCCACAATCTGGTTGCAGAAACCCTCGTTTCCCCAAACTCCAAATGTTCTCAAAGAGAAAAGACAAAATTTGAATAATCAATCAATAATGAGTTCTATTATGTCTTTGATAAATAAATACCTCTCTCACACAAGTTCGACCCTTCTCAAAAAGCAATTAAATGAGCATTTAGATGATAATTAAATTCACCCCTTTGACTTAGGAAATTTAATTAATAAATGGCGTCCCCTCTTTAAATGAGTAATAAATACTCATTTAATATTAATATTATTCCTCTACTATAAAGTATTAAATACTTTATAATTTTCCATTAATAATTAATACTTTAATATTTCATTTAATTGACTTTATATTATAAAGTCAATTTAATAATCATTTAATAATTATCAAATGCTCCAATATTCTCCGTTTGCTCATCAAACTGTCAAACTGGGTCGAAACTGAGATGACCAGCTGAGCCAGGTGCCCTGCCAGATATAGTAACCCCCGTTGGCCTGACTTACTATAAATAGTAAGTTCCTGAATATCACTTTGTAAACCTCTGCAAAGGCCCAAACCTGAAACAACTAAAGGAGTAATGTCCCAAAACTCAGGATAACTGCCAAAAGCAACCCTCTAATCACATCTATCAGCCTACGAGGGTCAAAATGATAGGCTAACCCCTCAAACACCTGAACGTCCTAGGAAGGGGACATTACAATGGGTGGGAGATTTGGTAGAGGTGTTTCATCATATTTCCAGATAGGCTATTGTATTCGGTCTTTGCACTATTCCGTCCTTTGTTCAAATTGATGTAATATGAGGGGGAATAGTGGAAATATATTAAATCTATAGTATAGAGGTTAGATAAGTAAATAATAAATTAACATGTTAGTGTGTTAATAAATAATTATTAGTAGATCAATTAATCTTGTTAGTCATTAGTCGTGCAGAAATAGTTTCTCATAGGAAGTTATTTGGTCTAAATAGAGCATAAAAAGTTGAAAAGTGAAAAAGACTATGAAATCCATTCTATTGTAACCTAACCTATTGAACAATGTAATATTACGTATCTCTGCAATATGGTTTAACCTTGCAATATTTATGCTTACAAATTCAATAACATGATCCAATTTTTTAGAGGCATGATTTGTGGCAGTATTTTTTGTTAAGTGGGAAGTGTACAAATACTAGGTCAAAAGTTCGAAGATCCTCTACAAGATTAAACGCTAGGGGCAACTATTTCCTAAACTACCTAGATTTCTATACAAACCAAGGTCACTCCTAAAAAAACTCTCTTTTGTATCACTACCAAAATATGGCTACAATTCAATCTTGCTCTCATTTCATCAAAATCTCAATAACATCTTTTGCGTTCTCTCCCAATTTCTTCATGATTGCTTTTTTTCAATTAGTTTAAATTGGCTTGGTTAGAAGTATCCTTTTACATTTCTTCTGGGTTTTTATAGCAATAAAATGCATTGTGACATTAGAAGAGATCCCCAGTCATTAGAAATGACCTATAATAAGGAGACATCTTCAACTTTAACTATCTCCAACACACATACCAATTTCTATAAATTTAAACTTTCTCAAGGAACATAACTTTTGGTTTTACATTTTACATGACAATACATACTCCTTACCATCTGTGAAAAATGAATCAACCAAAGCAATTTCTCAAGGCTCAAGCAATAGCATCAAGGCATATATGTTTACTATCTTGTCCTTATGCCTCTCCAAGAACATCATATAATTTTTCATGTAAGACCTATCCCTTAAAAGTTTAGTCAATGGCCACATTGTACAACAATAATTAAATTTCTAAGTTGTCATGTAATGTCCCCTTCCAATTCATAGGCCAGATAATTTAATGACTTATTTAATTCCCATAAGTCATTAAATAAAATAAGGGAATTAATTATTGATTATTTAATATTATTCTTCCTGTATAGGAGCGAATTTGCACCCCTTCCACAAATTTCCCTTTTGTACATCCTCGCCTTAGAAAACCAAATCTGAAGTCGAAATTCCACATCAACAAGCTGCCTTCCTTCCACTTGGCATCTATTTGTTGTGTCAGTAGAAGAATATTTGTTGGGGACGCCCGTGCGGCACACAGACATCCACGTGGCACGCTTACATCCCTAACGGATTCCTGAGTCCGAAGTTGGCAGGGCCGTTACACTTCCTATTGGGAACGATTTGTAACGTCCCTCTTCGACCAATCGACCCCGAAAACGGCAGATTCTTCCCTCTTCTTCCTTCGAATTCATTCATTCTCATTCCATTCCATCTCTTCACAAGCTCTAGCAATTTTAGTCTCATTCTCAAGCACTTTCCAGCATTCTCTTCCCTCTCAACAACACTTCAGCACTCCATTACAGTAGCAACAACACTCCGTCAACTCCGTAAAGCAAGTGTGAAGCAAGCCATTACAACGTGGGCTTGAGGTTTTATAAAACCTTGCTACATCGCAGTCAAGGTTGTGGTGATTGTTCAAGTCCTCTTTTCTCCTCCATTGGCTAGTGAGTTATTGGTGGAGGTGGTAACATTTCACTCCTCTCCTTTGTGATTTGGTTGAGTAGCTCTTTACTGTTTTGTAGTGCTATTTGCATTCCCTCCTTTACTTCTTTATCATACATTTCTCTATCATTTCTATTTGGCTGTCCATGGAGGTGGAAACACCAAAACAGGGGTCTGATTGAGGCAGGACCCTATACAGCCCCAACAAATTTCCCTTCTCTCTTGTGTGTAGGTGGACATACTTTCGGAGCTAGCTGGCGAATTGGCGCCTTGGTGAGATCATCCTTGTTACTTTAGCTTTCATCTATTTACTTTACCACCTACATTTATATCTCGTACTTTATAACTCTATTTTGCTCATTTAGGAGTCACTAGCAAGGTCGTCAGCTTGTTTTTTGACGATTCATATTATATTTTCGGTCCTCTGGTCGTACGGATGCTAGCACACCTGAGAGACGCCAGCGCGTCACGTTGTTGTCCCAGAACCGCGCTGTCATCTTCAGGCAGAGAGCTACCTGAGGTACAGTATTGAATCCGAAAACAAGCTCACCTAGCCTAAACCCACCTAGCCTAAATTTGGGTTTCGGGTCTGCAAAGTGATCGAAGGACAATATAGTTTTCATCCTTCTCGTCCCTTGCTTCAAAACACCCCTTTAGAGTGAGGTAAGTTAGGGCAGCCTTCCACTCTTGGCTCTCCGTGACCTGGGTCCTTGACGTGGTTGGTCACCCTCTCTTACATTTTTGGTGAACCCGACATGAACAATTTTGGTTTCGTTTTGCAATACTGAAAGTCCCTTTCCTCGTATCCTAGGAGTGTTGTAGGTGTGAGTGTTGTCAGGCCTTCTCCTTACAACCCAACCTGTGACCCAAAGTAGGCGTAGTTGGAAGGTTCTGAAAGTGTTGCGCAACGAAAACCTTAATTGGGTCACTGTCCTATCTTGCAACCTTTGGGGGGCCCTATGAGAGTGTCGTTTATTGCATGCGATGGCCTCTTTTCTACATCAACCTATCCCTTCTGCACAGCCTGTGAGCAGTAGTACTGGTATAACCTTCACCTCACAAGATCTGTCAATGGGATTTAATAGGGAACCATCTCCTTTCTACATCCCTACACGAATCAATGGAAACATCGTAGTAGGTGTTCTCATTGATCCGACATCTCAAGTAAACATCATAACTGAGGAGATCATGCTAATCAACTTTTTGCATAAAGATGGGTACAATGCACCTGTGAGCACCATCTGTACGCATGACGGACTTTTTCTGCCTCCTTTGGGTACTATTGTCTTGTCAGTTTTGGTCGGACGTAAATCCGTGAATCTTTTGTTCGACATAATCCCAAGGTCTAAACTCTTCATAGTGAAGCTAGGTATCCCCTAGCTTGTGGCTATGAATGCAGTTCCCTTGGTTGTGCACAAGTGTTTAAAATTCATTCATGAGGGTTTCGTACATGTGATCCATGACACAGATTACAAACCACCGGTCGCACGTGGCAGTTACTCCTTAGATTACTCTTGGCCTGCACCCGTTGGTCTTCTTCCAGCTTGGAAGGACATCTTGTACCTAACTTATCAAAATTACAAGAAAGGGCACTTAATGCCAAAAGTGAGATACCCTCCATCGCCTTATGCTGTTTCACATAGGGCTTGCTTGAAAGCTGACAATGACACCGCCAAGGCACATAGAATGGAAGAACAGAAGCGGTCCTGAGATCCTCCTCCTTCCTCTTCCGTTGTTCAACTAGACACTTCCTCTCGCCCTGCTGTGGCGCCATCATATTTTGTTTCGCGTTTGCGAGAGAATCCTATGGTGCCTGCTTGGCGAAAGCCCAAGCGTCCCGCATTCGAACTTCATGTTCTACCCACAAAGCCTAGGCCCGTTTGGTATGGTAGGAAGAAAGGTCCCCGTGGGGAATCCTCCACGTCTCGGTCTCCCACCGCTTCTACTCCAAGGGTAGTAAACAGGAAGAGGCCCGTTGCCGAGGCGCTAGAGCCGACTCCCCTTGTTGTCTCTCAACCTGCTCCTCATACTCCCATCCAACAATCTGTTCCTCCACTGGAAACAACTGTGGAGGACACTCCCATGGCTAAGTGTAATGTCCCCACCCACCTAGCTATCTGAATGTTTTGTTGCCTTGTAACTCCCGAAGGCAATCGGTGGAAAAAAAGAGAGGGAGTCAATTATTTAATTGTTTAGTTTTACCTAAGTTCTCTAAGGTAATATTAAATAATTAATTAATATATTCTTACAGGTGGCTTTATGAAAAATCGAATTAAAGTGGCTAAGGAAATATTTTATTGAGGACACTTTGCAAAGTCACTTTATTATTGTTGTGCAAGGGCGAACAAAATAAAAGAAGGAAATAAGTCAATTTTCGGGCTTGAGGGGATATAGGGAAAAAAGACCCATTTTCGAGCCACTTTTTGAAGATCATATTTTCATACGGGCGAGTCTCCATGGCCGCGGGGTTGTAACCCTAGCTTCTGTTTCGACTGTGTGATACCAGTCCTAGCAGAAAAACCGAGTTGCCTTTAAATGACATTTGGTGTAGACGTGTTAAGGAGCTGAACGAAATATTATATGAATCCGGTGACATTCGAATTTGAAGTTTTCGGACATCTTTGGAAGCATATTGGAGACGGTATTAGCAGTATGGGAGGCGTTTCCATCAGGGAATGATAGACGAGCTTCCCTCTTGGCAAATACCATAGTCAGAGCTCCACCTTAGCGTTGCTGCAACAGGAAAGAAAAAAAAAAACGCGTCATATAGCAAGGACGCGACTCACATTTTGCTAGTGGTTTGGGGTTGCATTTACAGTTGGAAACCCACAGGGAAGTGGCCTTGAGGAAGGAAGCAGGCTGGGTAGCCATGAGGATGAATTCAGTGTAGGCGAGAGCTTGGGTCTTCACTTATTCATCACAGGCCGATTCTGGAAGCAATACGAAGAGCAAACCATTGGCCTCTCCTACTGGCCTTCGAGGTCACGGCGTTATTATTCCTTCTTGTGCAATCTGAGATTTCATATGAACATACCTATGAAAATTATGTATTGCATCCCGATATATGGGGCTGCTGCGGGTCTCATTCTAAGTTGGTAAACTAGAATGCTTGCTTGTAACTATTTGTCTGACTTTGAAATTATATCGATCTCTCCTCTTAGCATGTAAAGCGTTGAATGAGTATGTTTTCATTATAGTTGCTGCAGCACAGGGATATTATAGCGTATTCAAATCCTTGTTTCTTGTATGTTGTTTTGACATTTGACTCTTATATTCTACGTGGGTAGCAGTTGTGATCTTGTCTTTGTGTGTAGGAAAGGGTTGAATATTTATTCTGATATAGTGTAATTTACGTATGATTCTCGAGTCCTTTAGTAAATGTAAAGAGCCTGCGCACTTTTAGAAGCTGTTGTTAGTTCATGTACCATCGTTATTATTTATATATACATGCTTGCAACATATTTCACATGTTATCCAAAAGCTGAATCTAGTTATCAAAGGCCAGACAAACAACCCAGGAAGAACTATAACGGCATACATCAGCACCGGCATTGCTGGCGTGTTTACCAAAACTCAAAGGAATGAAAGCAGGGAAACATCGAGATCAAAGTGAGCAAGGCTCCTCCGCAGGGGATATCAAAAACACATGAAAGCGGCTTGCAATGGCATATACACGGGCTCTCTTCAAACCAAACAACAATCAGCAACTATAACAGCATTTTAACTGCTCACATAATCAGGTGTTAGACACAATTTCAAGGGGCCAAAACAGGAAATCTAGAGAAAAATTTGTAAGGCATTTTACAGTGGTATCAGAGCTTGTTTCCTGCCCGCCTGTGTGGTAGTGGGATGTTATGAATCCCGATAACCGTGAGTTTATAACATACAGAAGAGAAAGGAGGAGAGGTGTTGGTCCTTTTGACACTGACTCATCATCTGAAGAGGATATTATGGGTGATAGGCGTGACATACCCGAGGGCAGCACTCAACAGATTCTTAATGACCTAGCTAGAGGTCAACAACAGATAGCTCAGCTCCTAACTCAGCTCTTGGGTGAAAGGAATAATGGTAACAATGGGACAAACGGTCATGATAACAATGTTGAGGCTAGCAACACCAATATACCAGCACATAACCATACTAGGACAGCTAGTAGGGTGACTCCGAGGCCTCTCATGCCTCAATTCTTGGGAGGACAGCCTGCTGGAAATCAAGAGCAGCAAGCACAAGGAGAGGGGTTCACAGATTACTTGAGAGAATATCAATCATTGGGAGATGAATTTCATGCTGCCATGTCATTGGCAGATTTTTGCACTATCAAGTACAGAAATAGACCTCGGAATAACAATAGAGGGCAGCAAAACCAGGATCTACAACGTAAGGTTGGGAAACTCACAATTCCTTCCTTTGACGGGTCTAGTAAATGCACAGCTAGAGCGTGGGTCCAAAAGTTGGACACTTATTTCCAGTTGAACCCCATGTTGGAGACAGAGGCCATTAAGTATGCAACGCTACACTTGGATGGCGAGGCACATGAGTGGTGGTATCATGGGCTTGTCACTTTAGGGCATGCTAACATCACTTCCTATTTGGAGTTCACACAGAAAATTATGGACAGGTTTGATCAGAGGGATCCAGAGCTTCATTTCCGGGAGTTAGCACAGCTTAAGCAGAGTGGATCAGTAGACACTTATATCTCAGAGTTTCAGCGATTGGCAGTTATGGTGACAGATATCTCGGAGCAGAGATTGATTATGCTCTTTATCGAGGGTTTATCCGAACCACTTCGTGGTTGGATTAAGGCCTTCAAATCCGATTCCCTACAGGATGCGATCACTAGAGCGAGAGACATGGAGTTCTCCACGCCTGAAAACAAAATATCTTCTAAACCTTTTGTTCCTCAGAAGAACAAGGGCAAGAAGCCCTTTCAGAAAAAAGGAAACAAGAAAGGTGATCCTGACGAGGAGTATCGCAGGGAATGCAGAATTAAGGGGATTTGTTACCATTGCAAGGAACGTTGGGAACCAGGACACCGTTGCCTAGGGAAAGGCAAAGCTCACCTTATTGAGGTTGTGTCGGAGGATGATAGCAGTGATGACGAGCCTTCTCAGGATAGTGATGACAGCAGTTCAGATGAGGAGCAGCCTCAGGGAGAGGGTAAGAGTGGTATCATTGCTACTTTATCGGGCACTCCTAGATTCAACTCTTTCAGAGTTAGAGGAGTTTTACAGGGACATCGCATATGTGTGTTGATTGATAGTGGGGCAACCCACAACTTTATTGATGCAGCCCTAGTTGAGAAACACATGCTACCTGCAGAGGACTTCGAAGGATTTAATGTGATGGTGGCAGATGGCTATAAATTGAGGTGCACTCGGAGGGTCCCACAGTTGCCTATTACATTGGGTAACTACACAGCTACAGATGATTTCTATGTGGTGGATTTGGGTGACACTCATGCCATACTTGGGATTCAGTGGTTACACTCATTAGGGAAATATTCTCAGAACTTTCAGACCATGGAATTCAAGTTCAGGACATCAGAGGGACAGCGTGTGGTACTTAGAGGCATGACTAATGGATCAGCCAAGGTTGTGTCTGCTAGACGCATGGAGAGCATTTTTCGGCATGATGACATAGCTTGGGCAGCAGAGTGTTTGATCACCACCAAAGAGTCTTCAGATTCAGGGCAGCCATATCATGTTGACATTCAGGAGCTATTGGGTAAACATGATAGGGTTTTTGGAGAGATACCTCCAGGGAGACCACTAGATCGTGGGTTTGAGCACACCATTGAGCTAGAGGAGGGGGCCAAACCAGTGATCACTACCCCCTACCGACATCCTAAGAAATTCAAGGATGAGATCGAGAAAGCAATCAAAGAATTGCTTGAGATGGGACACATTAGACCGAGCTCCAGTCCATTCGCTTCTTCAGTGGTCTTGGTGAAGAAGAAGGATGGGACCATGAGGATGTGCATTGATTACCGCGCTCTTAATAAGAAAACCATCAAGAACAGGTACCCTATACCCAGGATAGATGAGTTGTTGGATGAGCTTCATGGGGCAGTGTATTTTTCGAAGATTGATCTTCGTTCAGGGTATCATCAGATAAGGGTCAGAGACCAGGACATACACAAAACAGCATTTCGTTGTCATTATGGGCACTATGAGTTCTTGGTCATGCCATTCGGTTTGACAAACGCACCTGCCACATTTCAGTCCTGCATGAACCATATATTCAATAAGCAGCTGCGTAAATTCCTATTGGTGTTCTTTGATGACTTGCTCATTTACAGTCGGACTTGGGAGGAGCACTTGAGACATCTTGACGAGGTCTTGAGTATTATGGAGGAGCAGTCACTCTACGCTAAGGCTTCAAAATGCGAATTTGGCCTTAGAGAGATATTATATTTGGGGCATGTTATCAGTGCAGAGGGAGTACAGGTCCATCAGGAGAAGATACGGGCGATACTTGATTGGCCACCACCTAGGACACTCACAGAGTTACGAGGCTTCTTTGGATTGTGCAGTTACTATAGGCGGTTTGTGAGGGGATTTTCACAGTTGGGAGCACCTTTGACGGATTTGACAAAGAAAGGTGCATTCAGTTGGTCAGAGGAGGCTCAACGAGCTTTTGATAAGCTCAAGGAGGTGATGAGTAGTTGTCCAGTATTGGCGCTTCCAGATTTCACACAGCCGCTTGTTTTGGAGTGTGATGTGTCAGGTGAGGGTATAGGAGCAGTGTTGATGCAAAACAGACACCCCATAGCTTTTGAGAGCCGTAAATTGAGGGGACTAGAGTGACTATACTCCATCTATGATAAGGAGATGCTCGCCATTATGCATGCCTTGGCGAAATTCAGACAGTACTTAGTTGGAGGGAAGTTTGTGGTGAGGACCGACCACAACAGTCTCAGATACTTCTTGGAGCAGAAGGATTTGAATGAGAGGCAGCAGAAGTGGGTTAGCAGGATATAGGCCTATGATTTTGATATAGAGTACGTGAAGGGGAAGAAGAATGTTGTGGCAGACGCCCTCTCCAGGAGACCTTCAGCTTGCTCACTTTCAGAGATTTCCGCAGATTGGAAATCCCTCTTGTTGGTAGAGTACTCCAAGAATAAGTTTGCTTGTGAGTTGTTGGATGGGATGATTCAGGATGACAGGTACAGAGTAGTGGATGATGTGATCTACTACAAGGATAGGATCTACTTGGTGCCAGAGTCTAGATTGAAGGAGAAAATATTGCAGGCTTCTCATGACACTCCCTTAGCAGGCCATCAGGGCTATTTCAAAACTTACAGACAGGTCAGGGAGAGGTTCACATGGAAGGGCCTCAAAGATGATGTATTGAGACACGTTAGGGAGTGTGTGACTTGTCAGCAGAACAAGTCAGAGCATACACATCCGGCGGGATTACTTCAGCCATTGCCTATCCCAGAGCAGAAATGGGAGAGCATTTCTATGGACTTCATCACAGGTCTACCTAAGGTGCACGGGAGAGATAGTATCTTTGTGGTGGTGGATCAGTTGACGAAGTACGCTCACTTCTTTGCTATTCCGGCTGAGTACAGGGCACCACAGGTGGCTGAGTTATTCTTCAAGGAGATCTTTAGGTTGCATGGGCTACCTCGAAACATAGTCAGTGACAGGGATAGTAGATTCATGAGTGCATTTTGGCAGGAGTTGTTTAGGTTGGCAGGTATTGAGTTGACTCCGAGCACGAGTTATCACCCTCAGACAGATGGTCAGACAGAGATCGTGAACAAATGGGTTGAGGGGTACTTGCGCAACTACATTGCAGGGCAGCAGCGGGCTTGGATTAAGTGGTTGCACTTGGGGGAGTATTGTTATAATACCACTTACCACATGTCCATTGGGATGAGTCCTTTCAGAGCCTTGTACGGGTATGATGCACCTTCATTTATGGAGATGGCTTTTGGTGACAGCAGGGCTCCCAAAGCCAAGGATTGGATTCAGGAGAGTCAGGATATCTTGAGAGCACTCAAGGATAACCTACAGGTAGCACAGAATCAGCAAAAGACATATGCTGACAAACATAGGGTTGAGCGCAGTTTCGAGGTGGGAGATTTGGTATACCTTCGTTTACAACCCTACAGACAGTCTTCTCTTAAGAAGAGCGGGGCTGAGAAGCTCAAGCCCAGATTCTACGGACCATACAGGATTATCAGGAGGGTAGGAGAGGTAGCATACGAGCTGGAGCTGCCAGAGAGCAGCAAGATTCATAATGTATTTCATGTTTCATGCCTCAAAAAGGCACTGGGTCAGCAGGTTACTTCTTCTTCAGAGCTCCCACCGTTAGATGAGGAGGGACATTTGGTCCTAGTTCCCGAGGAGATTGTAGACACTCGAGAGAGGAGACTAAGAAACAGAGTAGTGAAAGAATTTTTGGTGAGATGGAAAGATTTGCCTGCGGAGGATGCCACATGGGAGAATGAGCAGATTCTTCAGCACCCGAGTTTGCAATTGCTTGGGGACAAGCAATTTCGGGAAGGGAGGACTGTAATGTCCCCTCCCACCTAGGTATCTGAATGTTTCGTTGCCTTGTAACTCCTGAAGGCAATCGGTGGAAAAAAAGAGAGGGAGTCAATTATTTAATTGTTTAGTTTTACCTAAGTTCTCTAAGGTAATATTAAATAATTAATTAATATATTCTTACTGGTGGCTTTATGAAAATCGAATTAAAGTGGCTAAGGAAATATTTTATTGAGGACACTTTGCAAAGTCACTTTATTATTGTTGTGCAAGGGCGAACAAAATAAAAGAAGGAAATAAGTCAATTTTCGGGCTTGAGGGGATATAGGGAAAAAAGACCCATTTTCGAGCCACTTTTTTGGAAGATCATATTTTCATACGGGCGAGTCTCCATGGCCGCGGGGTTGTAACCCTAGCTTCTGTTTCGACTGTGTGATACCAGTCCTAGCAGAAAAACCGAGTTGCCTTTAAATGACATTTGGTGTAGACGTGTTAAGGAGCTGAACGAAATATTATATGAATCCGGTGACATTCGAATTTGAAGTTTTCGGACATCTTTGGAAGCATATTGGAGACGGTATTAGCAGTATGGGAGGCGTTTCCATCAGGGAATGATAGACGAGCTTCCCTCTTGGCAAAGACCATAGTCAGAGCTCCACCTTAGCGTTGCTGCAACAGGAAAGAAAAAAAAAAACGCGTCATATAGCAAGGACGCGACTCACATTTTGCTAGTGGTTTGGGGTTGCATTTACAGTTGGTAACCCTAGGAGGTGGCGCAGGAAGGAAACAGGGCTGGAATCGCCATCAGATCAAGATTCAAGTGCTTAGGCCAGAACTTCAGTTGCTGCAGCTAAATCTGGGCGATTTCTGGAAGCTTATTCTGCAGTGCAAACCTTTGGCCTCTACTTCTTCCAGGTCTGGGCGTTATTATTCCTTCTTGTGCAATCTGAGATTTCATAGACATACCTATGCCTTAGAAAGTGTCATGTTCTGTCAAATATATGTGGGTCTGCTGCGGGTCTCATTCTAAGTTGGTAAACTAGGAAAATGGCACTGTAACTTGCTGATACAGCTTTGAAATTATATCTGAGTCTCCTCTTAGCATGTAAAACGAATTTGAATGAGTATGTTCTCATTATAGTTGCTGCAGCATGGGAATATTATAGCTACTGTATTCAAATCCTTGTTTGCTGTATGTTGTTTGGAGCACATTGACTCTTGTATTCTGTGGGTAGCCAGATTTGTGATACTGTACTGTGTGGGGAAAGGGTTCTGAATATTTATTACAGTATAGTGTAATTTCTGTGTATGATTCTCAGTCCTTTAGTAAATCGTAAGGCACTGCACTTTTGGGAAACTGTTGTTAGTTCATGTACCATCGTTATTATTTATATATACATGCTTGCAACATATTTCACATGTTATCCAAACTGAATATCCAAATCTAGTTATCAAACTGAACCAAACAACCAGAGAACTATAACAGCATACATCAGCACACTCAGCATTGCACAACCTGTGTTTGCCAAAACTCCAAAAGGAATGAAACAGGAAACATCAATCAAAAGTGAGCAAGGCTCCTCACAGGATATCAAAACACATGAAACAGCACTATTGACAGCTTATATCTGGGCTCTCTTCAAACCAAATGAACAATCAGAAATCAGATTTGCATAGAAACAACTTACACAGCAGTTGTTGGTAAAAATCTAAAGGGAATAATACAGAAAAATTAGAGCAGATTTGGCCAGCTCTTTTACACTAAGCAAGAGTCTTTCGCTCCTTACAACCTCCGATCTCTAGCTCGAAGAGTCATAGAAACTGCCTTGCGTATGAACGCAAGCGCCGGTGAAAGTCTCTCACAACTAAGCAGGCCGCTTTGCAAAAGAAGGAAGAGGAGTCGACTACCCCTGTCTCAAAGCCTTCTAACGCATCCTCCTCTCTCCTCCCCTCTGCTTCCGTTCAATTGAGTTCGGTCTCGCTTCCAACTTCCGCTATAAGTACGAATGCGCCTAACCCCAAAAAGGTGCAAGTGTTTATCGCTCCTTCGATGGAGCCACCCTTGTTGATGTCCCTTCCGGATGTCCCTCCTTTCCCGAAACCCGCAGATATTCCAAATACTCTGGAGGTATCTTTCGCGCTTTTCTCTTCCTCCTCTTCCTCTGCACCTCTTGCCTCGTTTGTGGGGAGTTCACATCCCCCGACGAAGCAGAAGGTGAAGAGTGATCTTTCCAGCAACAAAGGACATAAGAGGAGCCCACCTCCAAAAGGTAGTCTTGCACTAGCTTGTTCTGTCTTAGTAAAAGAACTAGTCTCGGCTTCCCCTAAGTTTGTCACCGCTCCCGAGTCACTCGGTGAGCCTAGCGGTGAACCTCAGGCACAACCCTCTCCATCCGTGGAGGCACAACATGGCACTTCAACAAGGTGCATGTTTAACTCTCTAGATGAAGCTTTGGCCTTGTCAACAATCTTCACGAAATTGTTGACCCTAGCTCCACAAGAGCTGAGTGGAGGAGACCTTATGGGGCCTTCTTCCTTAGCCCTTGTTGCGGGAGGGTCGGAAGCTCCTCCCCTTAATATTCCACTCTTGCAAGCTCGTCCTCCTTCCCCCTATGATGATTTGGAGTGAGAAGCGGACAACCTCTTGGTTGATGAGTGTTAGTGGGAGGCCTCTTCTTTATCTTTAGATTCGATGTGTGTGTGTTATGATGTGTTCCCACGTAATATCGTGCTATGTGTTCCTAAATGACCCTCCTCACCCTTGTTGGTGCTTGGATACAGGAGTGGTCTTTTATGTCATAAACCTTCTTCTATTTGTATCATCATTCTTCCATGTTTGTGATTGACTTTCGGTAAATTGGGGACGATGCAAAGTGTTGGAGGCATTTAGGCTTCCCTTCCATGTTGACCCAATCTTTCATTTTTACATTGTCTTCTCGTGCATTCTTCACATGGTCTGATACAGTAGGGGGTTGATAACAGTTCATTATATATACTATTATTATACTTATATATATATTTATGAGCAGCTCTGACCCCGAAATATCAAATCACCCTTGTGCCCTTTGTTGGTGTTCATTTCTTTTTCGCTTTTTTCTTATCTTTCTCTCTTCTTTGCTTGAGTTGTCCCTCTCTCGTGTGACAATGCCATTTCTATGACACTAATTTTCAGAAAACGCATTCGTTGCCAATGAATCTTTTCTCAAGAATCTTTACAAAAAATTTCAAAGAATCGCATTCTCAACTTGAAACCCTAACGGAACGTGTTTGCTTCATCATGGGTTCACAAAGAAAGAACTTAAAACCTTTCCTTCGAGGAGGGAGCAACTTTGACCTTCCCCTCGAGAGGAGGCATTTTCTTCCTTTTGAATTCCTTGATGAAGTGAACATCTTTCGAAAGGATTCCTTGATGATGAATCGATTTGAGAAAACACGTCTCTTTCACACTTTCAAACATGTTCCCTAAGTGGACCCCTCGTCACGTCGGGTTCCCAAAGGACCCCTTTGAAAGTTTTCCAATTTGTTGACAGTCTACACAACTATCCGCTTACTTGCCTACATGGCCGCTTTCGGACATGTTCTATCTGCAGGTAAACATGTCGCTTTGCAGGTGCGCCTATGAAGCCACTTTCTGACTTTGCGGAGTCCCCTTCTTTGGGTTTCCTCCATGTGAGAGATCTTGGGGGATACCTTCTTGTAGGTCTGCAAGCCTGTAAGGTGCTTCTTATAAGCTTCCTCCATGCGAGAGATCTTGGAGGTCGCTCCCCTGCAGGTCTGCAAGCCTATTCGACACTTTTTTTGGGGTTTCCTTCATGTGACAGATCTTGGAAGACACCTTCCTTGCACGTCTACAGGCCTATAAGGCACTTCTTCTGAGCTTCCTCCATGCGAGAGATCTTGGGGGTCGCTCCCCTGCAAGTCTGCAAGCCTGTAGGGCACTCTTTCTGGGGTTTCCTTCATGTGAGAGATCTTGGAGGACACCTTCCTTGCAGGTCGATGGATCTATAAGGCGCTTTTTTGGGGGTTTCCTTCATGTGAGAGATCTTGGAGGACACCTTCCTTGTAGATATGTGGGTCTATAAGATGCTTTTTCTAGGGTTTCCTTCATGTGAGAAATCTTAGAGGACACCTTCCTTGCAGGTTTGCAGGCCTGTGAGGCGCTTACTTCTCAGGGCTTCGTTCATGTGAGAGATCTTGGGGGTTGCCTCCTTGCAGGTATGCGGGCTTGTAAGACGCTTTCATTTTACAGCTTCATAGTTCTGCAGGGCCATGGAGTCCTTTGCCTACCCTACACTTTCGAGCTCCCCAGATTGCGGTATGCTTCCTCAACAGTTCAGGTATAAATTTCAAACCCTATTCACTCTTCGATCTACTTTACCGAAGCACTCATCAGTATTCATGCTCACTAAAGTGAGGGAAAAATGTATAGGAGCAAATTTGCACCCCTTACGGAAATTCCCTTTTTGTACATCCTCACCTTAGAAAACCAAATACGAAGTCGAAATTCCAGATCAGCAAGTTGCCTTCCACTTGGCATCCATATGTTGTGTCGGTAGAAGAATATTTGTTGGAGACGCCCGCGCTGCGCTCAAATGTCCGCGCGGCGTGCCTACGTCCCTAACGGATTCCTATGTCTAAAATTGGCAGAGGCGTTACACCTCCTATTGGGAACGATTTGTAACGTCCCTCTTCGACCAACCAACCCCAAAACGCATTCTTCCCTCTTTGAAATATACCGAGCCAAATTTTTTCGTTTTCAAATAACAGATTACAACATTCAAGCAAGTGCACCCGTTAAGGTTAGATGGATAAACCGAAACGTGCAGAAGATTAAATGCAAGATACAGAAGGGAACTCAACGTCAAGTATGTGCTACCCAATCCAAGGTGGAGTGAGGGGCGACCATATGACGGAGTGACTACAGAAAGCAAAACTTGAAATGAAATGCTGAATAACGAAACTACTCAACACCCAGAATGTGCTTGCTCACCCCGAAGGGAAAGTAGCTACCATAGGGCGGAGTTATACAATTTCCAACTAATACTGAAAGCAAACTTAAGGAAATGCTGAATACTGAATCTACTCTACACCCAGGATGTGCTTGCTGACCCAAGACGGGAAAGTAGCGACCATAGGGCGGAGTTTACAATTTCAAACTACTGCTGGAAGTAAAAGACTAATACAATCTGATAAAGCAAAGATCTATAATGCGGTCAGTACTACTGCCAGCTTACAATTTAAGAAATGAGATCTTGCTATCAATAAAAATCAGCTTATAAGGGAATTACACAAGATTCAAAACTTAATGCGGAAGGTAAAGATCACAGAAATAGCAGATTAAAGATCCAACCTTATTCTTCCAGCTTAGGTAATCTTCCTTGATGTCTTCACGTGGCTCGAGATGATTAGCAACACCCAACAATAAACAATATGCAGATTTATCCAATCTGCTGTGACAGTCCTGCACTTTTCAATGTATTAACAACATCATATGAAACCATGAAATGCTCGAATCTTTCTATAGACTCCTCCAAATTGATAAATACCAATTGCCAAGCTCAATTGAAATAGGGGCGCCCAAGAACAGCTCATAAAACAGACTAGAGATGCCACTGTGTTTTATACACGAATTCCAATGTGCTGAAAAGTACGGCTACAGCAGAAAAGTACGATTTGCTTTATAAAATCAGATTCTACAATGAAAAATCTGCAAATGGACACTCAATGGCGCCTAGACCAAGGGAAGATAAATAGCCAATACCCACAATGTATATTTTTGTCTTTTTGGAAATATGAATGAATTACTAGGTCTGCTGTAGCTAAAGAACAAAAAACAGAAACCTCTAACATGCAAGATCTGGAACTGACAATACTAATGCAGATTACAATGCACGGAATACAATGAATTCACAACTAGACTAAATTCATCACTAGTCGTTGTCTTACAAACGAGAAGAGATGCCCAATGGTTAGGAGGTCTTCATCCCTCGAAGTGATCCAGATTCAATCCGGCAGCATAACGGTGTATTTTCCAAGATGATCAAAATGATGCACAAGACTCCCTTTTTATAATTTCTGCTTGACTTCACGGAACCCTAGAAACAGCTTTTAGGTCAAAACCTTCATCTTCTCAAGAAGGCGTACTTTCTCTTCAAGGCATTAAGAATTGATATTTTAATTAAATATCATCTTTTTTTGAAATAAGCGCCACTCAACTTTTATTTTGACTTAGGAAATATTAAATCATTTCTCAATGAGGGCGCCACCCTCAAGGACCCACCTTTTAAACACAACATTAAGTTATTAAGTCTAGGCCCAAGGTCAACATTAAAATATAATATTTAAATGTGCCTTTTAATGAAATAACTTAGCTTATCCCTCCGGAGATGCACTGAAGCCAAAACTGAGTCAAACATCTGACCACTGAAACAGGAAGTCAACCGAGCTGAACATCATCTGACAAGCTGCCAAAAATAGAATTTACTAAAAATAGTAAATTCCAAAAAGTCCTCTGAATGCTGAGACGAACATACCACTGCGAAGCCCTCTGAAAACCCAGAAGGAATCCGCCATTAAAACTATCATCTCCGAACAATGACCTCCTCAAAATTAGGAAACCCTAATTTTAGCTTCCGACTAGCCTCCGGGTTTCCAAGGAAAGGCTAACGGTCACAGAAACTGTCGGCTTGAAAAGGGGACATTACACTCTTCTTCCTTCAAATTCATTCATTCTCATTCCATTCCATCTCTTCACAAGCTCTAGCAATTTCCAGCATTCTCTTCACTCTCAACAGCACTTCAGCACTCCATTACAGCAGCAACAACACTTCGTCAACTCCATAAAGCAACTGTGAAGCAAGCCATTGTAACGTGGGCTTGAGGTTTTGCGAAACTTCCCTTCATCGCGGTCGAGGTTGTGGTGATTGTTCAAGTCCTCTTTTCTCCTCCATTGACTAGTGAGCTCTTGGTGGAGGTGGTAACATTTCGCTCCTCTCCTTTGCGATTTGGTTGAGTAGCTCTTTACTATTTTGTAGTGTTATTTGCTTTCCTTCCTTCTTTACTTCTTTATCATACATTTCTTATCATTGCTATTTGTCTGCCCGTGGAGGTGGAAACACCAAAACGGGGTCTGATTGAGGCAGCCCCTATACAGCCCCAATAAATTTCCCTTCTCTCTTGTGTGTAGGTGGACATACTTTCAGAGCTAGTTGGCGAATTGTCGCCTTGGTGAGATCATCCTTGTTACTTTAGATTTCATCTATTTACTTTACCACTTACGTTTATATATCTCGTACTTTATAACTTTGTTTTGCTCATTTAGGAGTCACTAGATAGGCCGCCAGCTTATTTTCTAGCAGTTCATATTGTATTTTCAATCCTCTAGTCATAATGGACACTAGCTAATCTAAGAGACAGATGGTCCTCATCATTCTTGTCCCTTGCTTCAAAACACCCCTTTAAAGTGAGGTAAGTTAAGGCAACCTTCCGCTCTTGGCTCTCCGTGACCAAGGGCCTTGATGTGGTTAGTCCCCCTTTGTACACTTCCCAAGCAAATATTATGAATAATATTAATTGAATCCGAAAACAAGCTCGCCTAGCCTAAATTTGCATTTCGGGTCTGCAGAGTGATCGAAAGACAGTATAGTCCTCATCATTCTCATCCCTTGCTTCAAAACACCCCTTTAGAGTGAGGTAAGTTAAGGTAGCCTTCCGCTCTTGGCTCTCCGTGACCTGGGGCCTTGATGTGGTTGGTCCCCCTCTCTACACTTCCCAAGCAAATATTATGAATAATATTAATTAATTAATATTATCTAAAGTGACTTAAGTGGAGCTTTAATATTTAATAGTCACTTTATTATATTTTCCCTCCTAAAATCAAATTCAAATATTTAAATTTTAATATCTATGAGGGAAAGGCTATTTTCATAGGAGAATACAAAAAAAGGCAATTTGGAAATTCATTTTCATTATTGGAGTTTATATTTCTTCTTGTATTGTTGAGAGCTCTCAGGCTTGAGGTTTTGGGGTTTTAGTGGTGAAATGATTCCACCCTAGCCTGTGATTACAGTTCAATGCCAAATTTGTGAGTCTCCTACAAAGCCAAATTTCCGTTCAACCATTGGGAACAAATTTGCAAGTCAGTGACTTATACAGTTCATTACAAGGTACAAATCCTTCTTCTTTCAGGCTAGTCAACTGAAGCAAATTTATTATTGGGAATCACCTAAATTGGCCAATGAAAGCAGCTTTACTATTGAAAAGGGGAATCGATTCCATACACAAAGGGAGCCGTGATATTGCAAGGTGATATTAAATCTAATTTATATATACCATGGCTTTTTCCTGTCAACTTGAAGCATCAATTAAATCTGCTCACAACCACACATTATAGCGCTGATAATTTTGGGTGATATCGTGCCATTTTCGAGAGATATATTTTGTCGCCACCTTCAATAATACCAACCGTTGTTTATTCATGTCTTCTATTACATTGGAGAAATGATCACACCATTATTTGGGTGACTGGAGGCTTATGTGGAGGTGAATACTCACACTAGTCAAAGATAATTTCAAGTCATACTACCACCTATACTCATAGGCACAACCTCTGCAAACTCAGCACATCATTCCAAAGGTTGTTGTAGGAGATTGAAAAGTCAAACAGTTATTATCTTTACCAATCAAGACCTTTCTGCCTGTCTACTACGCTTTGGGAAGAGTACTATTTCCAGCGAATGTGTTATTGGTGAAGGAGTTAATATTGGGGTGTAGTGTCACCGATTTTTGGCCTGGAATAAATTAATTAAATTAAATATTTATAAAGTTGTCCATAAAAATTAAATCAATAAGATTACTTTAGTTTTAATTAATTTAATTAAAAGTGACTTAAATAATAAACTATTATAAAGATACTTTTTGAAAATAAAATATTAAAGTTACTTTTAAAAAAAAACATAAAGAAACTTTATTAGGGGGAAATAAGGAAAAAGCAAATTATAATTATAATTAATTATCTCCCTAAGTGGGACGATTGAGATTTGGGGTCCAAAAGTGGTGGAATAGGCAATATAAAAAGTTCCTCTATTCATTATAGGGATTATTATGTTGATTTGGAAAGCTTGGAATTTCTTCATCTTCAGCTGTAGATTACAGGTTCAGCTACTTCTGAGGACAAAATCCCTAAGAAATTAGTGATTTAGACACAAACCCATTACACCATGAGAGATGGATTCACCTAGGAAACATTATTGAGTTTATTTGCAGGTATTTCATGAGATTGGAAGCTTCAAACAGCTAGGGTTTCAAGGAAGAAAGAATAATCAGCTAGGCTTTGAAGAAATAATTCAAATTCAAAGCTCTATTTGGTCATATTTTCATCAAATAAAATCATACAAGAGTTTGTAGGTGGAGCGGCCAGCTTTTGGAGGTGTTTCTGGTGACCAACAACATATTTTATTATTCTGATTTTTATATAAGACCTTTGCAATTTTATTGCAGTCATAGATCTGAGGGTTTGTTGGGCACATTTTGTGGTTGCAAGGTCATATAGTTACTCCAAACCCTAGTCGCCTCATTCTAGGGCATAGTTGTGTGGCATTTGTGGAGATTTGGAATTGTTTTGATAACAGTTTTCCTTTCAGATTTCATATCAGCAGCTACACATTTTATATCAGTCATATTTTGTTGGGTTTGACTCCATTTCTTCATAAGGATTCATCATTCCTTGGGCGGCTAGCAAAGGTGGACAACATTACATCATTTGGGTATCATTGTTTGAAACTTTGAAGGTTTGGACCACATTTTGACCATCATTGCATGCATGTATAAGTCTGAAACAGAAATCAGACCTCATCTGTTTGTAATCAGCCATCAACATTGTTGTACCCCAAATTAATTTTTTTGCTACACTTAGGCATTTTGAATAAATGATCAAAAGTCTTGTTAAAATTGTCAAAAAAGGTCAAAATTGGGAATTTGCATGTCTTGCATGAGGGTGAAAAACTCAAAATTTTCAAATCTGACGATCTGAGTCTACTCAAAGTGACCTAGTCTACAAAACCCAGATCTCCGTTTTTCGGCCCTAAATTTTAGGAAAAATTCTATTTTTAGAAACTTTCTAAAAATAGAACTTTTTCTGGGTTTTTTTGGGTTTCTTCTCAAATGGATGCTGGCAAAATTTTCTAAACATAGAAAGCTTGGCTTCCAAGGTACAAACTCATTTTGATTGGCTTAAAATACTTCCTCATCAAACTGGTCCAGTCAAAATCATCAAAAAGATCAATTTTTCCCTAGTGGGTCTATTTTGCTTTTTCAGAAGCTTTTATAGGAGCTCCAAGGACATTAATGGAGGTTACTCAATTGCCAGGTGTCAGATTCAGAGTCTCAAGCACTACTCAGATCAAGAAACTACAACAAATGATCAAGGAACAAAGAATGGAAGTTGGAGAATCTTGAAAATTGCAAAATTTTAACTAAGTCTGGAGAGATCATGCACCCTTGCTCAGTCTAGGCACCTAGGATTTTGTACATTAGCCATTTTTCCATCCCGACAATCGAAGCATGAAGTGGTGAACGAGGAACAAGGGAGAAATTTGAAATTTGCAAAATAAAAACTAACGCTGCCAAGCATGGGCACCCCAAGTAGCCAAGGGCGCCCAAGTCTTTCAAGAGGTCAAATGATGGAATTAGGGTTTTCTCATCCAAGACAATGTTGCTCAGAATCCAGCAAGCTCCGCAGTGAATCCATCAGCACAGTCATCTGATCAATCAGTCAACCAGAATCTCAGATCGAATGAAGAAGTCTTGGCAAATGGAAAACTGGAAATCATGAAATTATCAGAAAATATTCTAACTCTGGGAACTCTAGGCACCCCAGGTAGCCAAGGGCGCCAAGCCATTTGGAGGACCTAATGCAGAGATTAGGGTTTGCAGATGTATTCATTGTCTTCAGAATCCTATCAACTATCCAATGTATATCTCAGCCTGATCGTTAGATTCGTCTGTCACCAACAATTGCAAATCAAATAGAGGACAGAGAATGGAAGATCAAAGTCTGTAGGTTGAAAATGCTCAAAAAATGGTTGTCTGGACATGCTAGGCACCCCAATTATCCAGGGGCACCCAAATTTTTGGGCACTCAAATGATAGAATTAGGGTTTGACACCTCCAGCAAATTATCTTCACATTTGAAGCAACTCTCCAATAGAACCATTGGCAAATTCATCAGAGTTGTCAATCACCAGATATCAAAAGATGAAACGGAGGGATGAAATTGTGCAAAATGAAAATCTCAAGAAACATTCTAACTCTAGATGAGTTGGGCGCCCCAAGTAGCCAAGGGCACCCAAGGATTTGAGGCCCTGAAATCAGTTTTCAAGAGATATCACTCCCAGAAGACACCCCTCAGAATTGTCTGAGCTATCCAACAAGTTCAACCATCAGTTTATCGGACCTCCTAATCATCCAGAAACAGGAATTCATCTAAAGATCAAAGAAAACACAAAAATTGAAGAATGCTCAAAAATGGCTTACACAGGTGATCATGGGCACCCCACATAGCCAGGGGCGCCCAACTTTTGAGGGATCAAATAATGTTTTTATCAAAAGTTTCCTCCAAGACAATCCAGTTAGATTTAACCAAGCTCCACAATGAATGATCAACCAGTTCACAGGATCAATCTAACATCTGGAAATCAAGGTCAAACTAGGTTCAAAAACAAGCAAAAGATGAAATTTCAAGAAAATTAGCTGTCTAGAGAGGAAAAACGGCCCTAGGCAAGAAAGACGCCCAAGGCTCAATGCCTTAGTCAAAATTTTGACTTTTTATCATGAAACTTTCAGAACAATGTCCACATTCAATGAACCTGCTTAAGATTGGCTTCAAGAAGTTTTAAAGCTAGAGAATAAAACAAGTTTTCAACCTAAAAACCTATTTAAAGAATTTCTTTGCATTCATTCTTCATAATTTTTGCAGGTGGCGTCCAAGGCAAGAGAAGAAGAAACACAATTTTTTATCCATTTCAATATTCGAAGGCTAAAACTTGGAGATTTTTCAAAGTTCTTCATATTTTTCAGATCAGCTCACACAGAGGCTTCCTTTTTCATGCTTTATTTTTCCAGGGCATCAATTTTCAGAAGAAGGGGTTCATCTTTTTCAATTTTCAGCAATCTGGATCAGCTCAGTTCATAATTCTCAACAACTTTGGAAAATTTTCCAATTTTCAAGAACCTGCTTTTTTCTTGCATGTCCAAGAAATCTTCAACATGTTGTACCCAAAATTAAAATTTTGTTACACTTAGACATTTTGAAGAAATGAGTAAAAGTCTTGTCAAATCACCAAAAGATCAAAATTTGGGTGTGCATGTCTTGCATGGGGGGTTAAAACGCAAAATTTTCAATTTTTGACGATCTAGGTCTGCTAAGAGCAGCTTAATCTACAAAACCCAGATCTCAGTTTTTCATCCCTAATTTTTAGGAAAACTGCTATTTTTAGAAATTTTCTAAAATTAGTAACGTTTTCTGGGTTTTTCTGGGTTTCTTTAGAAATGGATACTGGCAAAACTTTCTAAAAATAGAAAGTTGGTCCAGAGTTTGAACTCAATTTTGATTGCCCAAAATGTGTCCGTGATAGGGCTCTGTGTAGTCGAATCTTAAAATAATCGCTTGCCCCTACCGGTCTATTCTCGCTTTTCATAAGCATATCCGAGTTTCGAGGTCATCAATGGAGGTCATCCGACTGCCAAGTATCAATTTCAGCACTTAAACTTCCAGCAGAAGGTGAAATGATGAACATGCATGAGGAACGAGGAAGAAAGTTGAAAAGTCGTGAAAATTTTCTAACACTGTTGAGTTTCGGCACCCCTGTTGAAGAAAGGCGCCCACCTTTTTAGGGCATCAGATGAGTGAATTAGGGTTTGGACCTCCAATGAAAGTTGCTCAGTTTTCAGTCAGCTTCGCGATGGATATTCCCATCAGAGCATCCGACAATCCAGTCTCCAGCAAATTCAAGTCAAAGTGGAAGGTATAGAATGAAGATCTGAAGCTTGAAGAAGATAAATTGAACAATTTTCTAAGTCTGGAGAAACTGGGCGCCCTAGGTGAAGAAAGGCGCCCAACTTTTCAAGGCTTCAAACAGATGAACTTGCAGTCAAGGTTATAACGAGATGTCTTCAGAATGCAACAGGCTTTCCAGTGAGCTATTCAGCACGACAAACGGAGCTTGCAGTCGTCAGATTCAAAGAGCTGAACAGAGGGTCCGATGAGAGTTGAAAAGAGAAATCTGAAAGCAAAGGTGAAAAAATCAAAAAATAAACTAAGTGTTGGTAAAGTGGGCGCCCCCAGTCAAGATAGGCGCCCAACCTTTTGAGGGGTAAAAATTCACTTTTTGGCAAAATCTCTTCCAGAAGACCCCTCCTCATTCTTCGTCAGCTTCGCGATGAGCACAACCATCAGTCAATCCGACGCCCGGAACTTCAGATTCAAAGAAATCATCTGTAGAAGAGCTAATGAAGAACTTGGAAATCAGAAAAATGGCTAACACTGATGAAGTTGAGTGCCCCTAGAAGGAAAAGCCTCCCATGAATTCGAAGGTCAAAATCAAGTTTTTAGCCGGAGGTGCCTCCAGAATATCTTTCTCAGAATCAGTCAGGCTCCGTCGTGAACCACTCAGCTCGCCTGTCGGGTTGGTCTGTCAACGAGAAATCAGAGGTGAAGTAGCATGTCAAAATGGAGAAAAGTTGAAAATAGCAAAATTTTGACTAACATCAGGAAGCAGCCTCAAGAAAGGCTTCAAAGTTCCATGCCTTAGAGATTTTTCAAGAATTTTCAAATTTTCAAAATTTTGCAAGAAGAGAAGGGTGGCATCCAAGTTCAAGGGGTTGAGATTTAGGGTTTTGAGATAAAAGCAAAAAGAAAGCAAAACCTAAATCAAAACCTAAGTCTATTTAACACTTCTTTTCAATGTATTTTTCATTATTTTTGCAGGTAGCATCCAGAGGAGAAAGTTGGAGCAGCAAGTTTGAAGATTTTTTGTGATTCAAGAATCCATAGTTGTTGGTTTTACATCAGATTTTTCAGACCAGCAAGCATAAACCCTTGTTCTTTCAAGCTTTTTGTTCCAGAAGATCAAATTTTTCAAGCAGAAGGCCAAGGCTTTCAATTTTTCAGTCATCTGGGTCTTTTTGTCTCAATCCTCTGAAGAATTTTTCAAGAAACTTCATCAAGTTGCAGCAAGTGCTTTTATTTTGCATGTCGGTGAAAACCTCAGTGCATTCAAATTTCAACCATCTGGGTCCTTGCCAATCAGTCTTCTGAAGAAAACCCATATCGCAGCCTTTTTTCAAAACCTAGGGTTGGTCGCTTTTTCGATCAAACGCCGGTTTTGCAAATCCAATCAATCGGGTCCATTTCCCAATCATATTCTCGAACAAAACCCAGATGCTTTTTCAAAAAAAAAAAATTGAAGAAATTAGGGTTTGCTTTTTTCGTGCAAATTAAATTAAAAATCCGACGATCTCGGTTGTCTTGGATCGCATTATCTCAACAAAACCCATATCTCAAAAATTTCTCAAAATTTGTCCATGGAGCACAAAAAAATCATCATTCTAAAAAATAGAATTGTTCAAGACTTGTCTAAACCAAGTCGAGTTTATAGTCATTCTCTTCGAAGTTTTCTCAAATGGAGTATACTCCTAATGTTTTCTAAGTCCTGAATCAATTCCTCTTTCACAATTATATCAAAACACCGACAGACTTTACAGAATTATGTCAAACCAAGGTTCGATTCACATGCCTTGGAGAGCAGCAACACTTCAATCAGAAACCCGACACCTCGACTTTGCAGCAAATAGTTTCTATTCCTATATATCGGGGCCAGAGGCCTTGAGTTCGTAATCGCCATTAAGCATTACAACCCGCTAGTAGGGATCCAACAGATGGTAGATTGATTTGCAGTCTAAAGCCCGATATGGTCGAAAGGTGCTTTTCCATTCCCCCGTGGCCTGAAAGCGTAACTCTTTCAAAGGATGAATGCAAAAGGATGTGGAATATGCATAAAGATAAATATAGCAAGAAGATTGCACGGAGATGGATGAAAGAAAAACATAAAACATTGCCCAAGAATACCTGGGCTTGAGGAGGTGCGGCAAAAAATCAATCTGCACGTTGTTCATAGTTGGGTACCCGCCAAATTGGCTAAGGATAGGCCATATTTCAGTGATGTCAGCAAAGTTCGATAAAGCGGCCAATGAGGTCGAAGATTTCCTGAGATCTATTGTAGATGTTGAAGATATTCTTGAAAAGTGGTGTTTTGCTGTTGATGGCATAGATGCACCGAACCGGGACACAATTTCTAATTTCCTAGCGGATGTGATCGAGCTTTAAAGCAGCTTTCTTCTAGAAGCTTTTTTTCCCGCTTTCTTTCTATTCTTGGAATAATCCTTATCCATTCTTTGAGGATAGAAAAAGAAGATAAGATGTAATAGTTGGCGCTTCCCCGCTTTTCCGCTTAGGTTTCTATCTTCTAGATTTATAATAAAGCTTGCTTGTTGAGCAAGCCCTAGATTGTGAAAAGCAAGGAGATTTTAGGGTTCCCAATTCTTTGCTCAGAATAAGAGCCTTTGCTCATTTATTTTCTTTAACCGGGTAAGCAGTGGAGAACAAAACGCTGAGCCTATTGTGCCTTCTATTTGTTGCTCAAGCATTGTTCATTTGTGTTGTGATAAGCAAATTGTTGAGCCTCTTTAGCCAACAAGGAGTTAGTAAGATTGTTGTTTTCTATTGTGTTAAGAATAAGTTTGCAAGCCTCCTTAGCTGCAATTTCTTGTTCAAGGCATGTTAGAAGTGAGCTTTGTTTCAGAGATTTGAGTAATAAAATCATGAGCCTCTTTGCCTTGGTCTAAAATCTCAGATTTCCGTTATCTATGTTTTACTTTTATGATCTTTATTTCACCTTGGTGTTGAAGTGTGTAGTGTTCGCTGAAAGAGAGATTATTGAAGTATTTTTTGTCTACCTTGTTAATTTCTAACTTCTCTTGCTCTGCTATTACTTGAGAGGCTAGGAACGTCTTTAGTTTAAGTTAGTCGTAGTTGAAACTTCTTATCAAAAAATCTCAGCTGCGGCGTTTGTGTTTAAAAAACCTTTTGCTCTAAGCTGATCAAAAAGATAGGCAACTTAGTTTTAGTTTACTTTCTTTCAAATACCATCAGCAAGAGGGAGCTTCCTCTCCTAATTTGAAGAGCAGTTTATCTATGCATAGCTGTCCGCTAAACCAAGATTCCGCAGGTGCAAATTTAAACGCCAACACAACATTTTCAAAATCTGATCAACTGGGTCCATACAAAATTTGATTCTGCACAAAACCCAACTATCATCTTTTTTGAGAAAAAATTCAAAAAATAGGGTTTCATTTTTTCAACCAACCGTCAACAATTTTCAAAAACAAGCGATATGGGTCTTCTTGCAACAAGATTCTCTACAAAACCCATATCTCAGATTTATTTTGAAAAATCTGCCCGTTTGAAGAAGAAAAATGAGCAAGCTAAATTTAGGGTTTGTGCAAAACTTGTCCAAACATAGTCAAGTTTACAGTCAATCTTCAAGATTTTTAGTATGGAGTACTTTCCCATCGAATTCAAGACCAAATCAATGTTGTATCATGATTTCATCAAAACTGCTGAAACTGACTTGCATCATATCAAACCAGTTTCAATTTGCATGCTTTGGAAGACGCAGGCAATGTTGCAATCAGACACCTTGGTCATTTTGGCTTACTTGCAGCAGCTTCAACTCCCATTTCAGTGCAAATTCTAGAGTTTGTTATTGCTTGTGTCAAGCATTACAATCCTGCAACACGAGAAATTCAAGCAGCAGATGGAAGAATTGTTTGCAACATCAAGCCGGACAATGTTGAAAAGTGTTTTCATCTCAATTGAAGAATGTGGAAAGGTGTGGTATGAGCAAAAGGACAAGTATTGGAAAAGAGTTGTACAATACTGTTCCATTGAAAAATTAGGAGAAGTGTTAGAAGCATAAAAGTTGCAAAAGATATGCTGAAGCAAGAGGATATATTTATAAAAACTTATCACTCCAGTCGCAGAGCCGCCGAAATTAGCAAGATCTGATAAAGCAGCTAAGATGTCAAAGATTTTCTAAGTTCAATTACAGAAGGTGAAGAGATCCTGGAAAAGCGGAATTTTGCTATAGATAGTATTGATGCTCTTGATAGAGATACAGTTTCCAGCTTTTTGGTGGATGTGGTCGAGATTTAAAGCAGCAGCTTTCTCCCAACTTTCTTCCCATTCTTATCTCAAGCTTTCTTTCTATTCTTGTCTCATTCTTATCCACTCTTTGAAGGAGAAAAGAAATCAAGATGTAATAGTTGGCACTTTTCCTGTTTTTATGCTTTCATAGGTTGTTAGATGCTTATCTTGTTTTAGTTTTAGAAATAAAGCTTGCATGTTGGCAATTCTTAGTTGTAAAAGCAAGGAGATTTTAGGGTTCCCTACTCCTCTACTTGTGTATAAATAAGGGCAGCCTTGCCCATTTTTCTTTAATCGTGCTTGTGATAACAAAACACTGAGCCTACTAGTGCCTTCTAATTGTTATTGAGTATTGTTCACTTAGTGTAAGAGCAAGCTTGCATGTCTCTTTTAGTTGCAAGTTATTGTTCAATTCCTGTGTCTTGTGTCAATGTATTCTAGTTGATCGCTAAGTTGTAAGCCTATTTTGCTACAATCCTATTGTCCCAGAAGTGTAATCTTTGTTACTTGAAATTTAAGAAAAGGAAATCTTATGCCTCATTTGCTTTGATCTACTATCTCAGGTTTCCATTCTATGTGTTATGCTTATATGATCTCTAATTCAGCTTGCATTGAAATTACAGTAGATGTGCGTTGGAAGAAATTTTATTTAAGTATTTATGTCAAAGAATCACTCCTTGTTCATTTCTAACTCTCAAGCTCTACATTTACTTGAGTAGTTAGAAACGTCATTAGAGTAGGCTTAGTCGTAGTTGAACTTCTAAAAGAAAAAATCTCAGCTACGATGCTTGAGTTTTATAACCTTGTGCTCCTAGCTGAACAAAAATATTGGCAAATTAGTTTTAGTTTACTTTCTTTAAGCAACATCAACAAAGAGGGAGCTTCCCCTCCTAATTCGAAGAGCAGTTTATCTATGCATAGCTGTCCGTTTCTAATCCGCATTCCAAAGGTGCGAATTGAAACGCCAACAAACATTCAATAAAGTTTCCAAGTTTCATCATCCGAGTATGTTCTAATGTATTAAGCAATTTTATGTCTCAAATCTAAAGTTGTGATCTTGTTGGTTTACTTCATTTCCGTCATCTATTGGTGTTATTTGAATGTCATATTGCTATCTTTCCATCTTCATAGCATGGCAAAAGCACTTATGAAAGCTAAACATCAAAACTCCAATCAAAACTTCTAAAAACCAAATCAGAAAA
>VDFB02217999.1:0-14362 GCA_007258455.2 Sequoia sempervirens
CTAACCTTACTCTTCTTCGATCTACTTTACCGAGCACTCATTAGTATTCATGCTCGCTAAAATGGGGGAAAAATGTGTAAGAGTGAATTTGCACCCCTTATGCAAATTTCCCTTTTTCCCTTCTCCACTCTAGAAAACCAAGTTTGGAGGCTTAATTACACCTAAGCCCACTGCTTTCGTTCCACTTGGCGCCTGATTTGAGTGTTGGTAGAGGAAATTCTGTTGTGGACGCCCGGGCAACGCACAAACGTCCACACGACGCGCTTACGTCCCTGGCAGATTCCTGCGGCTGAAGCTGTAGAGGCATTACATCTCCCTTCAAATTCACTTCTTCAACAAGCATTTCATCTTCTACAATCTTTTCACAAGCTAACTTCCAGGCTCTTGCACTCACTTCTTGCATTTCCGAGTATTCTAGCAGCACTTTGACACTCCATTGTAGCAACAACTTCACTCCATCACTTCAGTAGAACAAGTTTGGGACAACACCATTGCAACAAAGGCTAGAGTATTCTCATTCTCTCCTCCATTAGCCTTGAGTGCTTTTGGTGGAGGTGGTAAGCTTCCCTCTCCTCTCCTCTATTACTTGGTTGAGTAAGCACACTTACTGTTTTGTAGTGTTTTAGTGTTCTTCATTATATTACTTTCTTTATCATACTCGCTTTCTTGGCTGTCCGTGGAGGTGGAAACACCTAAACGGGGGTTTGACTGAGGCAGGCCCCTATACAACCACCCAACATTTTCCTCCTCTTTGTGTGTAGGTGAGCGTGCTTTGGGAGAGCTAGTTGGCAAACAAATTTCTTTGTGAGATCATTCTTGCCACCTTAACTCTTGCATTTTTACTTTATCACATTAGAGAATATTTTGTCTACTTAATATTGGGTTTTTGGCCCTTTAGTGGTAGTTAGCTGGGCCGTTAGCTTGTTTTCCTAGGTTTGACCTTGTCTCTTTAGTTGTCTGGTCATACAGACGCCAATGCACTTGAGAGACGCCAACGCACTTGAGAGACGCCAACGCACCGCACTGTCATCCCAAGACTGCACTTCTATCCTCAGGCAGAGAGCTTCTTGAGGCATAGTGTTGAACTTGAAAATCGGCTCGACTAGCCCCATCCTACATTTTGGGTCTGTAGGTTGATTGAAGGACTTCATAGTCCTCATCATCCTCGTCCCGCATTTCCTAAAACTGCATTAAGTTGAGGTAAGTTAGGGAAACCTTCCACATCTTGGCCCTCTGTGACTTGGGATCTTGCACATGGTGGTCTCCCTCTCTTACACTATAAAATGCATATTTATATTCACTCCACCCATGGATAATTGTTGATAAGTTACAACAACATTTGTTCACATATATGAACATTCTTTAGTGATTGGATGTATAAAAGCTAGATAAATGCAAGAAAGGTCCTTGTCTATCATACCTTCTCCTTCATTGAGAATAATGTGAATAATGAGAAAATAAAATTGAATCCTATGGAAAAGCAAAATAAACCATTTTACTAATATTTAAGTAGAAATGTGGAAGCTTATAACTAAAATATTGTTCTAATTTTTTATTCAAATTAAAACTAAATAATGATTAGTTGAAACTATGGGGATTAACCATATACTAAAAACCCCCTTGAATCAATTTAGTTTCATGGACAAGAACTAATAAAAATTATTTAATATTCTTCAAGATGAGAATAAAATCATTTTGTACAACCTTTTATGAAATTCTTATATGAAAAAGAAACCTAAATTTTTATTACGTCCCAATGTAACTACCTTTCTCTATAAAGATTTTAGAATGCTCATCTATAGGTAAACATATGATTTCTCATTTTTTTCATTATATAGAGATGTGAATAAGCATATTCCATCTTTAATATACATTTAAATATCCATTATATTGGCTTGTTGATTTGCAAGACCACAAATCTCTAAAATAGAAAATATTTAATGTTATAATGCATCTCAAAATGTAAAATCAATTTAATATCTTCAAATGTAACTTCATTCATAATTCCATACTTCATCTCTAATTGGAGAACTTAGAAAGTGCATAAAGCTTCAAAGGATGTGCAAAGAAGTTCATTCTCTCAAGGTATTTGGGGAGGTAAATATTAATAAGCTTATGCAAATTAGTAGGATTAGCTTATGATAATTTATCAAAACAAATTATAGTATTTTTTTTATCAACAAATTGTGATCGGTACCTTCTTCGATGGTAAATAGAGTGAAAAACCCCAAAAAGAAGGAATTTTTTTATTAAAGTCTTAACACGTTAACTAGACTTTAATTTTTAGAATTAAACCAATTAGTGAACAAATTTCATGTAGAGTGAAACTCAATTATATCAAAATACTTCAATGAAGGATTTTTTAGACCACAAATAATCCACAATAGCCATTGTGCAGGTATCAAAATTACATTTACAATGCCATATAAATATCTTGTCAAAAATTTATAAGAGGTTGGCAAATGTGACTCCAAAAGCATGATAAGTTCTTGGTCCTAGAAATATAATACTCAATTTGGTAAAATTTTCTTTGATGAGTAGTGTTTGCTTGCAACTCCTTCACAAGAATTCACCCAAACATTTCCACCTTATTTCCTTGTTTTATCATACCTCATTTGATCACCCGATAACACTATTTAGATAGCCATTACACAAATTTAATTTAGAGTGTTCCCTACAAAGAAAACCTATAATTAAACCAAAATAAATTTCCCCACTTTCACTAAAAATTGATGCTTTTTTTCTTTCCCACTATTATGCTTGCTATATACCCAAAAGATAAATATAATCACATTCAAATTCCAACACTAAACTAAATATCTCTTGTGCCCTAAATATTTCGCTCCAGTACAAGCTTTACTCTTTCCACACACAAAATTTGTTCTCCAATACTAAACTCCCAAAAGAATGACCAACAATAATGCTTTGATGAAAATATTATCTTGGGAAATAAAAGGGAATAATGCTTGAAAAATCCTCATTAGGTATTGTTTTTGTCAGAAGTTCCTACTAGGCAACCAACTTGAAAAGGACTTTGACTCTATACTGTCCTCACCACAAGGGAATATATCTAGATATAAGACACATTTGTTATTAATAGCATCTAAAAGGCCTAGGAGTCCATCAAGCCCCGACTTCTTTGGGTTAGTAATGAATTATACTTCTCACCACAAGGGAATCTATCTAGATATAAGACACATTTGTTATTAATAGCATCTAAAAGGCCTAGGAGTCCATCAAGCCCCGACTTCTTTGGGTTAGTAATGAATTCTATAATGGCCTCTCAATTAACCAATAGTTTATTTGGTGGTCCAATTCTATCTAATAAGATTTTCCTCTTGCCAAAACCACTTGGGTTTATGCTTTGAAATTATTTAATAGGGGAATTTGAACTCTTCCTAATCTCCTTGCTAGAGCCATCAAGAATTTTCTATGTGATAAGCATGTATGATTAGTTAAGCTTTTGTTCCCTACCTTCAATCTCATGATGAAATATTTCTTTATTCTATTGATTTGAGTGCTTTTGACATGCCTTCCTGATGAAGAAGAAACCACTCTCAACCAAATATCACTAAATTCAAATTACAAAAAGACTCCATGACGATTAACTTCTAAATTGACAATTACATGTGTCAATTTAAAATTTGATTCTCGATTGCAACACAACAATTTATTCAAATTTGAAAAAGAAACAAACAACTTTATTCAAGTTTCATAAATCAACATTACAATTAGTCAGACAATTTCATCACCCCTGTTCTACCCAATCTTTCGTCCCTCCTTCAACTGACCCTCCATATTCCCAATCCATCTCTCCTTCTTAACTCTGCATATCTGCCCAAACAAAGTTTGCTCTGCCCTCTTACCCTTTCTGCAAACAACTTCATCCTCTAACTTCTCCACCATGATTCCATCCTTTTTGCTTTCCCCTCACACAGGATTTGCCCTCAAATATCATCATGAATCTGCCAAATAGAAATAACTCAAAGCAACATTTACAACCCTTTGCGCAGTCTTTTGAAGCCCCACTTTATTTCCTTATGTTGGCGCGGGCCGGTTTTGGGATTGCTCATTCCCTTTCCCTCCGTGGTCTCTTAGTCTTCTTAGACCGCCTTCCTCATCCACTCGTGGAATCCACCATGGAATTTGAAGATTTCATCGCAGGACAAGAACATGTGCTTTATTCCATCTCCCTTCCTCTCACTGTCGTGCCCTCTTTGCATCTCGGCCTGCACTTTATTTGTTCAACCTTGGCACCATTTTGTCGCATGCCCCTCTTATAATTTCTTACTCGTGCATGTTTTATTTCTGACTCAAATGGATACCGCCCCTTAAGTCTTCCTCTCTACGTTGCTTCTCTACCTTTAACTAAATCAACCCCCCTCTAAATTGCCTGCATTTCTCTTGAAATTAGGTGGAGTTGGCATGGGCTCCATTGGTTACTTTTTGATGTTGTGCAGAGCTCTTTAACTCCCTTCACATTGCTCATCTCCTATCCTCATTCGATCTGCTTTATTATTATTGTTTAGCAGCATTAATACATTACTTTGTGTTCTGTCTAATTCCGCAACCTCCATCTCCCTTGGCTACGTAGGGATTGTTCCCTGGCGTGCTTCCTACCTACGCAAACCCTTGTCTCCTCTTACCATGGCCCCATTCTTTGGTATTTAATTTGCTCCATTTTGGTTTGCATTCACCTGGCATGCGTGTCGAACCCCAAAGGACAAATAAACAATAATTACAGCACAATTTTTTTTTTAAAGGTAAACATAACATACATGAAAAACACATTAAGTCATAACATGAATTTTCAATTAAGCAGATTCATTAACACATACATCCCTTGGGGTACACGAGGAGTCATTACGATACTGAGATCCACACAACAACAATAAAGAATAAAATCCAAAGATATAATCCATAACAAGATAAACATTAACAAATGTAACACAAACATGATAATCATTGATAAGAAACCATCTATATAAATACAACATATGCATAATTAACTCAACACATTGAATAACAACTGCCAATAGCCACATAAGGTTTAATGTTACATTACAATACAATATTCAAGCAGTACAATGATACAAAAGTGTTTCCAATATGCATGGAAACCATACAACAAGAATCATGATACAATGAATAGATGAAAACTGGCTCCATGACGAATACAACTCTGGAGTCGCTGCACAACACCAATCCGCACCTCTCGATCCTCGACTGGGGACCCAATGGGGTGCTTAGCACGTTCCACCCGACCATGTGAGTCCGAAGACCCACCCCCCGTGCTAGGAGCTAACAAGAAAGAGTCCTCAACCAAGGACATCCAAACACGGAACCACAGGACTCAATGACATACAAAAGTATCATAAAACTCAAGGATTACAAGAGTCAATATAATAACTTAAAGTCACAATTCCCAACACATAAATCAAAGCAATGACCAATAAACAAGTAACCAAAGAATGATCAAGAACCACTTACAATTCAAATTACAATTAAACAATATAATAACATCATATCATAGTATCATAAGATATAAGATTGTAAATCAAATATAAATGAGATCATACAAGACCGCAAAACATACTAAAGATGGATTAAAACAATAATCATAAATCAATTTAAATCAATTTAAAACAACAATCTAAACCAACTCCCATAACCTACTTCCAGAGGAACACAATAAAGTAAAAACATGGGCAACTAGGGGAGAGTGTCATCGCATAGCCTACATGGGTTCTCCTGGCCCTTCTCCAAACGAGGCCGGCCCCCATCTATGGATCTCCTGGCCCCTTCCTCCTATTTGAGGCGCCGACACCATAGGGTAGCTCATGCGGAGCCGATAACCTCTCATGAGGACGAGGTTATACCTTGCCAACCACGGCCTTCTCAGCCTTCCATTAGTCTGCAAAAGCACTAATGAAGACGAGGCATCCATTTTTTTTTAATCTTGTAATGATATTACTACCCAACCCTCCTAAGTTAATTATTAGGTTTTCACTTGATTACCAACTCACTTGTGGGTTCTCCTGTGCTCTTCCCCTTACGCGGGGCGCCGGCCCCCACGAGGAGCCACTCTCCCTAGAGACCCAACAACATAAAAAAAAAACCAAGAAACCAAGGGTTGTACAACATAACAAGATTAATAGATCACAACTGAAGAAGCCTGCGAGGCATTACCCATCTCGCTATAAATACATAATCAAAGTCTCAACAATTCCCGTACAACCCTTTTAAAATCATGAAACCAAAACACTTGCCACATCAAGGCACATAAAGAGAGAGAACATCAATTATCAATCATCTCAAGCCTCTGGAAGCCCAAAAGAATGAAAACCCACAACCAAGGGTAAAGCGAAGCATCAAGAGTTTTCTCCAATAATTCCAACACAAGGATAAAATTTCATCAAATATGAGAGTAAATCAAAAATCCATAAAAAGGGAAGGTTCATCAAGACCCATCCACAAATCAACAATGGTGTCACCTAAAAAGGAAAAATGCAAAAGAACATCAACCTTTAATTCAACGAAATCACTTAATAAAACCAAAAGCCACCAACTAGGTATTCCACGGGAGACCTCAATTTTCTCCTCACATGAACCCCCTTATAGTGGTACACAAATCACCTTCATAAAATCAACAACATAGCAATGACAACAATAATTACAAAACCACAAGAACTATTTTCAATTTAAATATAATGAGTGAATACATTAAAATAAGATCAACAACTCCATCCAGACTACATAATCAACTTAGATACAAAATAAATCAAAAATTCAAGAAGATCAACTATCCACAACTCATAAACCAAAACACAAGTTCCCAGTTACATTGCAACACAAATTAAATGGCAAAGGATTCCTTGAATCAAAACCAACCTCCAAAGGCATTCACACCAACATGGAACCATCCCAAAACCATCCTTCAACAACAGAGGTAAAAGCATGCAACCAGGCATCCAAGGGACCAAATTAAAGAACACCTTAAATACCCAACCACTCACAACTCCACCAAACATTCGCATAATAAACAACAACCAAAAATTCAAACAAGAACAATATTTAATGGTCAATCAATTAACAACCAGAACTAAATGACTTTACAACTTACCCATCTAAATTACCCAATTAACTAAACAATTTATGATAATCATCACAAGTATTCTAAAAGACTTATCCATAAAGAGAACTTACAATCTACCATTAAATGAATATAAAGAAAGTCAATTTTCCAAAAGATTAAAATCCCATTCACCAATAACTATCCAATTCAAGAATACCCTAACCAATCACTAATCATGCCCATACATTTAAATTTCCCCTTTCATTTATCAACAAAATGGTAAACTACTTAATAATTGGGTAGTTAATTCATTATCATTTCATAACTACTTATATACAAAACATAAATTTAAACATTATCTCCACTTCCCTTCATCTCACTAACTTAACACTCAATTCCAATATTTAAAGTAATTGCGCCAACCACTTAAGACCATTTGTTATACTTAAAATGATAATAATAATAACCATACTCTAAATACCCAAACTACATATTAGAACTTACCACCTTAAAATCTTAAATCTATCTAAATAAATTTACACACAATAAATACCTTTTTAAAACCACTATATCTTTATATATTTTAATTCTTTTGAAGGAAGGAAAGTAGAAAGAGAATAAATCTTTTCTAAGAATTCAACAAATCTACAAGACTTAACTTCATAAATAAAATAACTTATTCAATTTTATATTAAATTTTATTTCCACCCTATACACATTTAAAAATAAGAATTAGACAATCAATGCTAATATATATATATATATATATATATATTCACAAATTGCCCTTCTACTATATTATCCTATCAAATTTCACAATTTAACAAATTAATAGGAATTCTTTTCTATTTAAAAATATTCACTCAAAACAAGAATTAAATAAATCAATGCTGCCATATATTCATAAATTGATTTTTCTACTAACTTATCTTCTTATAGTTGGTAATTTAATAAATCAATAACAAAAAACAGATTTCTTTCTATTTTATTATTATTTCCATTTTAAACAGATTCTGTTTTATTTTAAAAAAGAAACAAATGTTTTATTTTGACAAAATTAAATAATCAGTGGAATCTGAATAAATAAGTTTAATAAATATATATATACAAATAATTTTCAAAACAAATATTATTTATTTATTTATTTATTTTTATTTATTTATTTATTTTTAATAATTCAAAACAAATATAATACAGCAGAAACTTGAATCTTAATTAAATTTTTCTTTTGATGCTATCTTTACATTTATATATATATGTGTATACATTTATATATATATATATATATATCTGATATATATATATATATACATATATATATTGCATACAAAAATATTTCAAATACAGAGAAATAAATTTCAATTGTACAATTTACTGTTTCAATATAAATATTTAAACACAGAATATATTTGTAAAATTTATCTACAAATGGAAATTTACACAACCTCAAATTCACAGACATGAGATTATTCTTTTACTGGTTCACTATTATTTTTAACACAAAACTACAGTAACACTGTTCAATTCCAGAATCCCAACAAAATTTCACTTTAAATCAATAACAGTCCCACCCCAGTAAAGCTTTCCTGATTGAAAAATAGTCCAAAGCATTTCTAAAGATTCAAGAATTTTCTACAAGCATTAAATTTCAATCCAGGAGAAAATTTCATTCACAGCAAGGAATTATTGTTTCATTTGATGCTATAAAGAAAATAATTTAAAAAAAGAAGAAGAACCTGGTGTTCTTGCCTGTAGATAACTGTTGAAGCTTTATCCTTCTTGCTGATCCAATCCTTCCAGCAGCAGCTCCAAGATCCTCCCTCAAACTTAAATCTTAATCCTCACATGAATTCTCAGAACAATAAAATAAAAGAATGCAATACTACAACAGAAAAATGACTGCCAAAATTTCTCCAAAATCTGTTGGAAAAAGAATACCACCCCCTTCCCAATCCAAAATAAATAAAATCTCACACAAGAAGCCTCTTCTGTTTCCTCTTCCAGAGAATACCAACAGTCACATTTCAAGAAATAAATCAAAATAATATTTAATCCTTAATTCTTTTTGTTGCCTTTTCATGTATTTATATTTCATTTTCTTTTATCATGCATTTTGATTAAACTAAATAAATTTAAATCCACAAAAATGAACTTTTTATTTGAATATATATTCATTATCTCCACAATGCACTATTAATTAATTACTTCCACATTAGAATAATTAAAATCAACCATTTACAAGATTCTAAATAAGTATCCATTAAATTTCTTATTATAATAATTATCTTTTCAAGATTATTTGTTCATAACACTTTAAATCAATTTATCTAATAATATCACTTTTACTTTTAACGAATTAGCTTAATTTGATCATTTGATTTAACTTAATTGATTATGATTTTAATTTCTAATTATATTTCAAATAACCTTGCAATTTCACTTATGATCTAATTAATTATTTAAACATGACTACTAACATATGATATTTTTCACACAATCAAATAACATAGTAACCAATGAGACACACACAAAAACTCACACACAAGTTCAGAACAAGCGGAATACGGAGGGTATTACAATTCTGTCCGTTGAACTTCTCATGCCTATTGGTTTATTTTTCACACCCGTTCATTTATCTGTCTTATTTTCATATAAAATCATTTAGATCAATAATATTCCTTAGTAATCATGAAGATAAAACGAAGTCCCTATTGCTCCAATTTGGAGGGAGTAAAAAATTATATGCTATCGAAACATACTATTTACCTTGAAAACATTGTTAGTGCTAACATAAACCATCAATTCAACTTGTTGCCGACACATGAAACCAAATCTCAAAGGTAAATCGATATATGATGTCCATCAAAACGCCATTCAACTTTTTCCAAATTCGACCACCAAATCAAATGGAATTGCCAATAGAGAAAGGAAAACGAAAGCAAAACAAAACCAAACCATAATTTTTTTTGGATGATGTTGATTTCCTATGGACCTGGATGCTCCTACATCAGACACGTCGGGTAAGAAATTTGTGAGCATGGGCTCACAAAGGTGGAGTGAGGTGATATAATCACCCTTTGAAACTGCCAACAATCTCCAGCGAACTCCATTGCTGACAGTCTGACCGCTGCCAAATAGCCTGACCTCCTCCACTAAATACTCTTCCTCTTTTCTCATGCCCTCCTCTGGCATGCCTTCACTGCAACCTCCATGTTGCAATCATACCTCGATCCCACAAAGATTCCACTTTATCTGTTGTAATCTGTCACAACACTTTCCTCTGCATTCGCTCTCAACCGTTCAGGACTCCAAACACTTGCAATGGTACGTTTGAGCTTCTCGCTTGCGCTTCCAACTATGTGCTTTCCAATCCTCAACCGCTCAGGACTCTACACACTTGCACTTCCTCAATCCATAGGTTTCGTCATAAGCTGCCTCACGTTTGAGGATTTGCTTATTCTCTCAAAACCTCTTCTCACTCTCCTCTCCACTTACAGGTCTTGGTGTCGACTGCCTCACGGTCGGCAATTTGCCAACATGCTCAGGACCACTAGCTGTGATACCATTTGATGAAGAAGAAACCAATCTCAACCAAATTTCACTAAACTCGGATTACAAAAAGACTCCATGACAATTAAATCCAAAATTATGTCAATTTAAAACTTGATTCTCGATAGCAACACAACAATTTATTCAAATTTGAAAAAGAAACAAACAACTTTATTCAAGTTTCATAAATCAACATTACAATTACTCAGGAAATTGCATCACCCCTGTTCTATCCAATCTTTTGTCTTTCCTTCAATTGACCCTCCACATTCCAAAGCCATCTCTCCTTCTTAACTCTGCATATTTGCCCAAACAAAGTTTGCTCTGCCCTCTTACCCTTTCCGCAAACAAATTCATCCTCTAACTTCTGTACCATAATTCCATCCTTTTTGCTTCCCCCTCACACAGGATTTTCCCGCAAATATCATCATGAATCTACCAAATAGAAAGAATACAAAGCAACATTTACAACCCTTTGCGCAGTCTTTTGAAGCCCCACTTTATTTCCAATTGCTGGTGCAGGCTAGTTTTGGGACTGCTCATTCCCTTTCCCTCTACGGTCTCTTAGTCTTCTTAGACCGCCTTCCTCATCCACTCGTGGATTCCACCATCTTTCTATTACATTTTTTATTTGCAAATATTTGCACCTCTCACATATGACAAGCCCAAGGGAAAATCCATATGGGAATGATGTCATCCATATGGAATTTCAAGCCTTGATGTAGAATAAGACCTAGGTGTTGTACAGATTACCCCAAGGTAAGAAGCCCATTAGTTGCATTGTATAAGGTCACATATACATTATCAAATGGTTCTTTAGGAAAATAGAAAGCTAAGACCATTGAAAAAGTATATGCACAATAGAAAGGGGTAGACTATTTGTTAGGGAAAATCCCAATGTTTTATACCTTGCACAAGAAAAAATATATTAATTATGTAAAATAAATATTTATTTGTATTGCATATTAAGAGATGTGTTTAGCCACATTAAATATATGTTTGGGTTCACTTGTAAAGTTTAATTGTAACATTGGTTAGATATTTCATTTGTGGGTTGTATAATGGAAAAATATTTAATATTGAGAAAACTTAGTACCAAAAAGTAAATGTTGTGGGTCAATTGTATTGTGCTCTCATGGTTTTTATAGTACCACAACTGTATTTTGTGAGCTTGAATATATACAAGCAAACACATTTTTAGTGTTTGATTTGGTTGTCATTTATATTGATCTCTCTTGTAGAGTGCATATGTGAAGCATGCCACAAGATGTATGGTTGTGTGGTTATTCATTATTCTTAGACACATGGAGGATGAATTGGAGGAGCTTGATGTTTTAGAAGTCTTCATAGAAATTTTTTAAATGTATTGTGATGAATAATAAATCAAGTATGAATAATTTTGGAAGTTGGTTTTTCCCTCATGGAGGGTTTTCTTAGGGTATATCTTGTGTCATCTTGATGACATGTTTGTCTATTATTTTGTATGATGGATTCTAAATACATGTTTGTATATTTTTCTCTCTTGGGGTTATGTGGTAATGTTTTATATTGCTACAATATTTTCCTTTTAGTGGTATTATATCTTGGTTGCCAAGTTGTGGGAGGAAATCTCCTTAATTGTAACACTTGGTATGAATAGATTCTTGCGTATAGTCAACTCCATGGTCTTGCAAGAAAATAATAATATTTTTCAAGATCACAAATTTATTTACAATTTTGGGTTGTAAATTGGTAGCTTGATGCATATTTGACAAATATGTTTTATGTTTGGGCTCTTTCTGTGAGGATTTAAGGGGTGATCCTTTGTTGGAGAATTCCTAGACAAAAATAAACCTCACCATTGTGTCTAAAAGGCCCAAAATTTCATGGATCCATATAAACAACAAATATGTTTGGGGTGAAAAAAATCACCATGTCTAAAGCCTCTAAGGGTGTATTATATTGTATGGTGTTGTAGTCGAAAAAATATTCCAAGCTAATAGATCTTCATGTTGATAAAGAAATATTTAATTGTGCACTCACATTGTACAAAAAATTCAACAAGAATTTATTTAAAAAATATATATTTATTATGATAATGGAGGGCCCAACCCAAGGTCCCTTGGGACACCAATTCTTAGGGCTAAATCCCATAGTCATTAGTGGTCATGCCTAACCTATGGTGGCTAAATCGTGGTTGCGGTGGGGTTGCACTACTAGTGGGCCACTAGAGCACAACCAAATAACCACTTAGGTTATGCCTCTTAGTTTCACCACAAACTTTTTGGTACCATCGATAATACCACTAACGATCCACCCAACAATCACCAATTATTCAATTTGAAGGCCTAATAGAGCAATTTTTTTTCAAAAGCCATAAATTTCATCCATAGTATTGGATTTTTGACTTTTTATAAGAATAGGATAGCTCTCTCTAAGAACTACATGGTGGTACAAATTTGGTCATAAGATTTTTCTATTTGTGTAAGAATTTGATGCTTAAATCTAACATTGCTCTATAATGCTTAACAAGTCATATAATTCGCATGCTAAATTAGATTTTGGATTCCAAACATGCAATGTAGAGAATTTTTAGCATACTACATAGTAGATTAGATGATTTTTCACTTGAATGAGTACAAAGGTTTATAGTCGTTTAAGTGCTTATAGGAGCCTGAGATTTGGAATGTGATTGCAAGTGTCCAAATAATTTTGAGGGAAAAAATTATGGGAGTGCATATTTTTATGAGACCAGTATGATAGTACCACATGCTATTAGTTTTGGTCTTCCCTAATACAAGTACTTTCAAAGTTTTGACTTTGATGAAGAGATGTAACTAGGTTTTGTTCTAGTTTAAGTACATGGTTGATATGTGTGTGAGACTAGGAGTCTTGGTTTAATGAGAGTTGAGTGCAAGTACAACGATGGTGATGATTATGGTGACATTGATATTTATGTATATTTAAGAATTGACATGACATGATGATGTATGCATTTTACAAGTCGTGATATTGGTTTGATTCATGATTACAAGTGGTGTTATGGTTTAGTTTTAGTAGGTTATTTTTATCTCCTATATATATTTTTAGTTCCATGACTATAGTTACTCAATTATGGATTTCTTCCAAATTGGATCTAGATTTGATGTTATGTTTGAGTCTTAATGATTGCAAGTTATTTTTTTTAAAATCTCATTTTGTATGTCATTGGCGTGATAGCGAGTTTGTATGTTATATTGATTTGGGATCTACAATTTATGAAGTTTTGTGGTTTGGTACCACCCATGGGTTATAGTGGGATTAGTTGGATGTTGATACAAATTTTATTAGTTGGTGTTGTCTATGGTCATTTGTGCATTTATATGTTGCATTGGGGTGAGAGGATGAATGATTAGAGTACTTGAATAGAAACTTGTTGGGACTTTTAGCACATGATTTATCTTCTTGTCTTGGAGATCTTGGTTTTCCTTTATTCTCTAGAGATACTAGTATTATAGTTGAGTGTGTGGACAATGAGCCATCTTCATTTAGGAGATGGTTATTGTACTATTATGGATAGATTAGTATCACCATTTAGTGGGAAATTTTGTAGTGATGTGATTTATCACTTCATGATGGATCTTCTATAGTGCTTTTGGCTATAATAGAAAAACTCTTAGGTCATGATTCTTATCTATAATTAGAGTATATTGACATCTTGAGTTTCATTAACAAGAGATGGATATCTTCATGTGACTGGAGACATTGACATCTTGGTTT